>JBAJNP010005640.1:0-28283 GCA_036877545.1 Yasuhikotakia modesta
AAGTAAATGTTCAGCAATCAGTTTAAACAGGTAATTTAACTGGTATTGCCTTTTTCTCTTAGAAAATGCACCTAAAACTACAATGATGGATCTAATGCTTACCTAGGGTGGTCCTGTAGCCGCTGGATGAAGATGGGTATTGCTGATGCTGAAACAAGTTGCTAAAGTAGAGTCCAGTTCGAGGACGGTGAGGGCTCAGCATAGGGGGTGGGGTGTAGGGTGGTGGATGAAGTCTTGGCCTCATGTGGTGGTCAGCCGGATAGGTGGGCATTTTTGGGGATGAAATGTGGGATGGAAACAGACTGGAGATGGTCAGAGGGTCAAGATGACCAGACCTCCGAGACAGAACTTTACGGGTTTGTGACTTCTCTCCCTATAGAAGAATTCTACTTCAGTTTATTTCAACTTTTAAACTTATGCATTTGCCAAACATTTTAATCAAAAGTGTTCTGTGGGATTCAAACCCATAACCTTTGTGCTGCAAACCCAATGCTCTACCAATTGACTAAACATGTCTGTTCTGTAATCACAATAATCACTCATTTTTGGATATTAATATTTCAATAGTGTTAGCGTTCATTTAATTCTAAGGCATTACTGGAGGTGTGGATTCTAAAGCCTTTGCTGGTGTGACTGGAACAGACACAGGAATGATCAGTGGGGGTAGTTTTTTTCCTCTGATCTTGTGCTTACGTCCTGAAGCCCCCCTCTGTCCTTTATCCTGCAACAGGAAAAAAGACACTTTGTTTTATCTTTTCTTTACTATACAGCTCATCATAACAGATCTCAGTGTCACCACCAGTGTTGAGGAACATGGTTGTGATGTGTGTTCCTCTTCTTTTCCCCAGGAACAATCAGATCCTTGAGAACATGAGGGCTGTGACTGAGCTCTGCGTACAGATGGACGTCTGGTATATGTTTCATGGGGAAACAAACCAGAGTAAATCAACACACACACACACACACACACTTTTGCTTTCATTGCATAGAATGATATAATGGAATAAAAATATGTAAATGTAGTATTTAAGGTGGCCTGGGTTGCATGCAGAACTCATTTTCAAACCTGTTGCAAAAGTTTTCTTCCTGTCCAGGTGGTTTCGTAAGAGACTCCTGCGTAACAAAACAAAAATATTCAAATGTCTTGTTCAAATCTGACCAGTGTATGAAAATGTATGTAATTATGATTCTTCATAACCTGTGGGAAGAACTGGTTGCCAGGCGATGTGCTTCCTGAGACCAGACAGGAAGATCGTGTTTGTGATCGCTTGTTACTGGGCTCAGCAACAGGTGGAGGAGGGCCAGGGTTGCCCCACAGGACTTCCTCTGAGTCCTCAAAGCTGTACTTCCTCTTCTGGCTTTTTGGCAAAAGTGCAGGAGGAGGGGTAGGAGATACAGGGTCAGGAAGGTAATTTTCAGAATCGCTTTTTGGTTCAGGACAAGCAGAAGACTTTGTAGACAGGCCTCGTCGCTTTAACTTGCTCTGAGGTTTCACACTGTCTTTCAGCAGGACGAAACAATGCTTCTTGGAATAGATATCACCAGATACATGAGATGTTCTCATTGGGTAACTCATACTGGAGGTAGCTGCCACTTTGCTAGGTTGAAAAGACAGCATCTCTTGGGAGTAATTTTTAGGAAAATCAGGACTGGTGTCCAAACCATGGGCATTTAATGGGCTTGTCTTGTCCTTTTGAGAAACTACAGGAATTTCTTCAACATTATGGTGTACTGATGGGGCCCAATCGGAGTAGGTTTGCATTTCTGTTCTTCCTTGAACTTCATAAGACTTACTAGCTGTTGCCAAAGTCCAACTTTCATTTTGCCTTTTTAAAGGTTTTACCTGTGAGGGATACATATCTTCTTTCCTGGAGCCTGTTGACATATGAGGTAGAACCTGCTTCCGTTTGGAGATTAAAAGGTCTCGTAAATCTTTAATTGATGGTTGTCGCTCCGACGATGCATGACTTTCAACTGGTTCCCACTGGGAGTCTGGATGCTCAAAGGCAGGAGACCTGTTGTGGACTCCATGGTGCAAGATGCAGTGATGTTTTAGGAGGTTCTGGTGATTGTAGGTTTTGTGGCATCCAGGAAAAGTACAAAAATAAGTCTTTTTCTGGTGGGTCAACATGTGAGATGTTCTACAGAAAAATAAAGGCAATTACACTGTTAAAAGATTTCATAAATTATATTGGGCCTTGGTCATATAATGCACAATTCTAATTCATTTTTACATTTCTATTTTGTTGTGCATAAAAATAATGTTGTATAAATGTTACTGTACAAATGTTCCTGTTTAAAAGCTGTGATATAAACCCAACACTCAGATTACTTATTCCTTTTATCTATAAATATGTATTATTTATAAAGATTAATGAGAAAATAAAACATCACAATAATACCAAGGGGATGTTTGGAGAACCCACACTAAACATACAAAACCTCTATTTTCATCACGTCTTAGTAACTTACAATGAACTGTTATGTGATATTAGTTTATAAGATTACTTTAATGAAGTATCTAGCTAAATCATTGAGACAACAACACAAGTTATACTCACAGTTCATGTTGTTTAAACACTCTCTGACAGATGCCACATGTGTGAAGTCTGTTGTGTCGGTGGATCAAGAGATGTGTTTTAAGCACACCTGAGGTCTTAAACTCTTTCCAACAAATGTGGCATTTGTTCACAGAGGCCCCTGAACTCTTTCTTGAGCCCAGAGGTGTCAGGAAAGCCTGAACATCAGGGTGAACGGAGGCTGTCTTCAAGTAAGATCTGCGTTCTGGTATTAAATCGTTCAGATCAACATGAACATACTTCACAATGATAAGATTATGTGTGATTATTTCTGTACTTACTGGGATCACACTTTGTGGGGACCAGCACCACGTCTGGCTCTACGGCTGTCGGGCCTGGATCGGGTGATACGATGTCTGACGTGTTTTCGGTTTCTTCTAAAACATTCTCCATTTCCCTGTTATAAAGATGACAAACACAATGTAGTTATTTTGAAACGTGTGACAATACAATCCGTCCAATGCATCGACAAAATTCACGATCTCGCTCCTAAAAGACAGTTGAGAAAGTATGTATGTATATTCCAGAAACAATTCAAGTAAAAACAAGATAATCGCAGTTTAGATCAACAGTATTTGACTGAAACTGCATTTACTTGACAGATACAAATAAATACTTACATGTTAACAACCTGTTTGCGTGTCACAGGTCTGGTTATTGTGACAGGCGCTGGATTAATGCAGCCGGCTGCACGTCTGCAGTTAATGTGAACCGATTCCCTGAAGCGACTCGCTAGTGCATATAGTCAGTTTGTTGACTACATAGGGATTCATGTAATCGACAAGGTTTCTTTTATCGTTTGAAGCATATATATAATGGTGGACGTTTGCAATATTATACTACGTGACATGGCATGACTGTAGATTTTGTTAGTTAGGGTGTCTGGGCATAAGTGTAATACAGATGCAAGTATGCATAGTCAGAAAAATATATGATCGTCTGTATCGATCACAAAAACAATAAACATAATATTATTTTGTTGTTATTAGTTAATATAATGTCAGATGATGAACTAAAATGGATCTGTTCTAAATGCTAATAAAGGCCTACATGATAGCTGGTGTTAATGCAGCAGTTCACATTGTGTTTATGAGAGTATATGGCTCTTTTTACCACATTTATTTTTGATCATAGTGACATTATTCTTTCATATATTCATTTTCAAGCATTTAGCATCATCACTTTATAGTAGGTGTCTTTAATGTATTTACAAAAGGTACATTTTATACATTGTAACTATTGTGTACAGACCTGTTGTTGAATTTTACATACATTTAAAGTCATTACACTGCATTCAACTTTACAGCTAAAATTTGTGGTGATCTTAACTATTTCGACATCTGATAAATGGTACATTAGGAATTTTTATATTCATTTGGTATTATAATAAAGAATTTAAATGTGAGAAAAAGTATAACATACTGTAATGGATATTTTGAAGTTAATAGATCTTCTGAAACAACTTCCTCAAAAGATGAGTGGGACAGATGAAATGATGTAAAAAGAAGGAATATATTAATATGCAGAGAAATCTCTGTGGGAGGGCCTGCAGGTTAACCACCTGGTCTCTACAGGGAGTCGTGGGGACTTTGGGCTCATTGGCCCGGCGAGGCCTCAGAATAATGTAAAAAAATCCTTCTCTGGACTTGAGGCACTCATTGGACACAGACAGTGCCTGCAGATCCCCAACCATCTTAATAGAGTGCAGTCAGGAGAACTGTCTTCTGAGAGAGAGCATTAAGCTCAACTGACACCAAGGAAGGACTTCTTAAAGGAAGGACTCCTATAGGGCCGTGATGACCAAGGAGAGATCATAGTACATTTTAGGACATATTCATTCTAATTTAGCATACTATTTAGGATGGATAGTATGTATGGATAGTACGTGTTGAGCGACAGTGTTCCTGTAGCTCAGCTGGTAGAGCATTGTGTTAGCAGCGCAAAGGTTGTGGGTTTGATCCCAGGGAATACAGGTACTGATAAAAATGCATACCTTAAATACACTGTAAGTCACTTTGGATAAAAGCACCAAATGAATAAATGTATATGTGATCGTCTGTTTGAAAACTGTCACTGGCTTTGATGTTTCTCTGTAGTTAAACATGACATATCATTCATTTTAAGTATATAACAATCTTTGGCCTCTAAATCTATTATTTGTTCCACAGCAAACTGGTTTCATAACATTTTTACATTGGAGTGCTGCCTTTGTATCATTGACTAAACGTTTGCTCTTCCTTAATTCTGATTGTACCAATGTATAAGTGTAAAATACATAGTTTACATTATATTTCACCTTATTATACATGCAATAGAGATGATCAAAGCAGGCAGGTATGTTTTTAAATGAAAACACAAAGAAACAGGGCTGTGTTTTACATCATATTTCATTTAATTTTAAACATAAATGTAAATAAATGTGGGTGGCATGTATTCCCACGACGAGCTGAGTGATGGCATCAGGAACTTCCGTTCATGCTCCTGAGTGGGACTTAGTTAGTACTGCCTTATTGAGTCCTTGAAAATGGCCTCGATCGGTTTCCGTGTTACGGGCTAGGGAAGCTAGGAAACGAGGGGGCATCAATTTGAGTACTGAGAAGCCCCCTAAGAAGAAATAATGTACGCGAAGGAAGTCTTTTCATTTGTCAGATCTTTACCCACAGTTCCTGCAGGAGCCGCCGCGGTGCCGCAGACACTCCGGAAGTGAGGCGTTTATTGACAACATGGCGGCAGCGCTGGTTGAGACGGGACTGGAAATGTGTCGGTTTTCCCAGTGAACGCAGATGTTTAGGATCAAGCAGCTGATCGTTATGAATGAAGGGAGACGGGAATGTTGTCTCTGAGCTGAGCAAACGTTCACGGCCTCAGATCCATCATGTCGTTCTTCAGGCGGAAAGGTGAGGAAGTGGCGAGTTCGGTGAAGGGGCGACTGCCGGACAGTTCGGGCTTTTCGGACCGATGCTGAGCCGGTGTCCGCATGAATGTGTGAATTCATAGTAATAATCGTGCATTTACACTTATGCACGGTTGTCAAACGGAGATCAAGTGCGTTCATGTCAAATGCACATTTTAATATGTAAATAAATTGTTATAGATTTAAGTAAAACCCCACCTTTACTTTTCATTATTACACACATTTATTTACGTAAATAGTATATTGAATAATTTACTGTAAGTAGCTTCCTAAAATAAACTCTTATGTTTGCTTTCATAACCTTAAACCCATGAAAATAAGATCATGTATTAAGAATCTAATGTCCATTAGGAATGTCCAGTGTCTAGTATTCATTCCTACAGGATTCTGGTTTATTTAATATTTTGGATAACGTCCAAGTTATGCTTTCATAAGCATTACATAAAGATTTTTGGAAGAATATTGTTTTTATGTTTAATGTGATAAAATGAATGGATTGTCCATCAACACTAATAGAGTTGATCTGTAAATGCATTTAACTTGGGCTGTTTATTAATCCGTCTCTGCTTATAGTTTTAGTCATAACTGCATACCGTGACCCATCTTACCCAGAATCCATCTCTGTACAAACAAAGACCATGTACATGTGTCTTGTGACCTCACTGTCTGTAAGCGTGTCATTTATTGTCATCCCCCTTAAAGAAGGAAGGATGCCCTCTTAGCCTCAGCCTATTTAAAAGGAACCTTATTTTCTGTTCTGTATTCTCATTATTATATTTGCTGTTATGATCCCATTACAGAATTATCATGTGTTACAGAATTATGTAATATATTTCATTATACAAAATAGTAGACAAGGTAATGAGTTAATGTGACAAAAAATGACATAATAAAAGTCTATGTATTTATGTTTTTTCTGTAGACAAACAGCAGAGGCAGTTCAGAAATAGGCTTGTTTCAGATGTGTATTATTGCATTTTACTTCATTGGTGGTTTTTAAAAGCAGATGAAGTTTTAATCAGTTTAGTGTTTCTGTAGCCTGTAAATGATATGTTCAATGTTCTTTTACTCAGCTAAGGGGAAGGAACCCGAGCGACCAGCAGATCTCAAAACCAGCAAAGGTGAGACCACTGTGCTGCTTAACACTGTGCTGCTTAACACTGTGCTGCTTAACACTGTGCTGCTTAACACTGTGCTGCCAAACTCTGATACCGTCTCTATTTATTTATAGGAAAACCTTTTTAGGTTTTGGTTGTTATATTTTTTTAAATTGCTGCAAAATTTGGCATCTACAGTGTATTGTCATAATATTGGCCAAATTTAGTGACAAGCTGACTTCCTGTAAATGTGAAAGTTGTCTAGCTTGATAAGAATAATACATGTACCAAGCAAGTGACAGCAGGCAAAACTAGCCCATCATTTTAGACCAAAGAGGGCGATACAGAGCCCCCCACCGCGCATTTTTCTAAGCTTTTGTACATGACTAACAGCCCACCAGTGTGATCTGTGTGCCAGATTAACGCCATTTTAAACATGTTAAGTGTCTCACATATGCCTAAATATTGTCCAATTTTGATGTGTTATCATAGCAACATAGACAATTTAAAAAATGCCACACTAAGGAGTGTCGACAAGACTGATACACATACATCAGACATCACACTTGACATCACGGACATCACGTGCTTGTGCCCTAATGAATGAAAATATAGACAGATGCCATTTTCTGTGACTGTAAAAATGTTTCATCTGTTTTCTCCTCTCCAGCCCCAGTGTCACCCCACTCTCCCTCCGTCAGTGGCCGCTATCATCATGCTATTTTGGAGGCGGCGGGGCCCAGCCATGTGGCTATCAATGCAATCTCAGCCAACATGGACTCCTTCGCCCGCGGCCGCACTGCCATCCTTAAGAAACAGCCCAGCCACATGGAGGCAGCACACTTTGGAGATCTAGGTATATAAATCATGGATTCATAAGCTGGTTACAATGTATACAGTGACATAAAACAAATGTGAAAAATAATCCTATTATCAGGGTGTACAGATTTTTTTTATGTGTTTAATCTGCTACATTCTAATTAAGGTCAAGTTGCAATCCATGACTATGTTTGTTGTTCTGAGCATGTAAAGCTGAAATATGCTAACTCAGGCGCTACATGTGACGTGTGTGGCCTTGTCATTATCTCAATAACTGAGGGATTGTGAGATGGGTGGGAGCTCTCTGGAGACTCACTGAAATGGCTTTTGTGGCGTGCTGGAATCTGAAATTAAAAAAAACTTAAACATAAATATACTCCTAAAACATGATTTCAGATATGTCTAGTATGAGGGTAAATCTTTGGCTATTTCGCCCAAAATGTATAAAATGCACAGTATTAATATAGATAAAAATGTACAGTGCCTATTTTAGTACTATAAATAATTTTTGCCCTGTGGCAGTTTTAACTGTATAGAACAAAGTGAATGCAGTGCTGGTTTTATACCAGCTGTATTTGACACAAAGATTATGCTTTATTGATACACTGTTATGATGTTAACAGAACATGACCTCAGAATAACTCATTAAACTGTAAATAAGAAGCAAATTTGCACTTGCCTGCATAAGGTGTTAGGTTGGTGTTTCACTGTGTGTAGTGCACAGGAAAGACAAGTGTATGCATGAGAACACAAGCTGACTGAAAACAGGAAACATTCTTCATTCAGCCAGTGCCAAAGAGGTCTATCGCTGCCGCGAGGACAAATGTAAACGCGTTATTTTCACTCCAATAAACACTATAATAGTCATCATAGTGAAGGATATTCATTCATGTACGTGTGTGTTAAAGTAAATAATGCAGATGTAAACTGAATTTGCAGTCATTGTAGTTTGACCATGTTTTGTATCCAATCACTTGTTTTCTGAATCGTTGCATCATGTTTACATTTCTAAAGGCGTTTTGGACAGATGTTCAGGCCTTAATATGGCACCTGTTAGCACACAACTGGTTTTAAAATGTACGTTTGTGGTGTGATTATTTAAAGTTATTGTAATTTAAAAATACAGTTGTAATCCTGTTGGAGATTCCATAGGGAATTCATGGCCTAAAAATGCTAATAATTCAGTTCAGCCACTGCCTTCATGGCCACCAGATGGCGCTCTGAAGCCCACCGGTGACCCACGGGTTGAGAATCATTGTTTTAGTGGGCTTGGTTTTCATGCTTAGTGTAAATGTCATCCAGAACATTCTCAGAAAGAGTGTCTGCTTTGATCTCTATCATGATAACAGTTAAAGAAATGAAACATTATAACATGTGTTGACAAACCAGAGTTGCAGTATAATTCCTGAGAGAATGTGATTTCCATATGGACAATGGTTCTAATGTCAGCTCTCTGCTATACAAAGAAAAGGTTGTTTTTTGCTTTTTTTGGGTCCTGTACTCACCTTTGAATTCTGATACAGGTTGCTTTGGATTTATTGTATTGAGTTAAGCTTTTGATCCATTCAAAAGAGGTCACAGCTATTATAAGATGTTTTTTTTTCTTTGTTTATGGAACAGTGTCTGAACTGCTGCTGTTTATTGGACGAGCCGACTTGGTATGATTCGGGTAGATGAGGCATTATGTGTTTGAAAGAAGCAATTTTTACTAGTTTGCTAGAACACATGCAGAAAACAGGATAAAAAAATCAATTTGGACAAAGATGGACAAGCTGTAATCCGCCTTTTCTATTCTGAAAACAACTGTGTCAGAATTGGGAAGGTCAAAATCTCGGTAGAAGAGTTGAATTTCAGCACAGATGCATGCCCAGTTCTGATTTTTAATTAAACGCTAAAACTATTTTACTTAGAATTGTTTTACGCATATGCCAAAAATGTAAGAAGTTTAATTTATATTCAAATAACTGACACAATATAGCAAAATACTACTTTAATGTTAGACAGATGGAACAAATCAGGTGGCTGGAGTTCACCAGTTGAACTGGTTTTGGGAAGATATTTTAGATATTTAATTATTTTTATTTTAGATGTCAGGAAAAATTAAAGGTTGGAGCAAGTGCAAAGTTAGTTTTATTAGTTGTAGTGGGAACAAGTTAGTAGTTTAATCTGGTTTTGTTTTACATCACACATTTGCCCAAAACACCTTAGTGCAAGTTTGTTTTCTATCGGTGGGGTTTAAAGACCCTCTTTGTCTTTCAGGTCATTCCAGCGTCAACTACCAGGTTCAAGAGACTCGCTCTCGGCTTTCTAAAACCGTAGACCAAATCTTGCGGGATAATGTGGCCCTGCCGTACTTCATACAGTTTATGGAGACCTGCTCGGCTGAACACCTGGTCCGCTTCTGGCTTGAAGCTGAGAGCTTTCGTTCCACCAGCTGGTCCAGGGTCAGAGCTCACAGCCTCAACTCAGTCAAGCACAGCACCTTAGCCGAGCCTGCAACTGCGCTGGGATCCCCTGACTCTCCAGACATCACCTTCAACCCTGACAGAACCTCGGCTCTGGATGAGGATGACAGCGAGGACCCGTTCCACTCCCAGGCTTCCTCCAGACATCACACTCCCAGCCCCCAGGACACTAACTCCCATACTGGAGCTCTGATAGGGCACCAGAACTTCATTAGCTCGGAACAGATGGTCCGGCCTGGTCCCCCTCAGCTGCAGCCCACACTAAGACCAGAAACGCCCACCAGACAGTCCACCTCCAGGACAGGCACTCCAGTTAAAGGCCAGACTTCTGGTGGCCTTCGTGAGCTCTCAGACAAGCTTATGAAAAGTAAGTGCTAATATCTAGTGCAGTACACATATCATATATTCACAATCATTTTAGTTTTTGCTAAGTTTGCTTATTGGTGCTTGTAACCCAGAATTAGATATTAAATGGAATGTTAGCCCCAGTCCTTTAGTCTTGTTTATCTTTATTTAGATGGCGGGTGTTTTTTTTCTCTTTTGACATTGTAAAAGGTAAAACATGAGATGAAGTTTATTTCAGTTGTCAATATTTGTTTGAGGTGGAACTACTTTTCTGTGTGGATGAAGATTTGATTCTTGTGGTTGGTGTTGCTCCATTTAAATGGTGGTTTACGAGTTTGGATACTTATGTCTTGTTCCTTTTGTACTTCTGGTGTTTTAGCACAGATACCAAAATAATCTAAATAGTTTTGCTTAACTAGTCAACTATACAACTTTTAGCTAGTTATTATGTCATTGATAAATGTGAATACTTCAAATTATTCCTGAGTTTTCCATTTTCTCAACTCCAAAAGCAGCGCTTTCCAGGAAGTCTTATTTTAATTATTATTTTCGCTTGATTTCCTTTTGTTCATTTTTATTTATCTGTAATTGAAACGTAATGTACATTTATGCTTTTTGCACATGCATATATTCAAAGCGACGTACAGTACAGTTCTTTAATGACATCATTTTCAGGAAGTGTCCATTTTTGTTTGAAAAGCAAATTAAGTTCAATCAACCCTTTAAAATAAATACTTTCTGAAATGGTTAGTGTCTTAATCTTTGAAGAAAGGATGTTTAAAGAGTCGGCTTGTGATCTTAATAAATCCATAGCCCTTCATGTAATACTGTTAAGTATTAAACATGTTACTTTTGTTTAACCTTTACTTATACTGTTTCCTGAAAAGTAGTGAATATATAAATGTTAGTGATGTGATGGCTTGTTACACTATTCGTTTTAACTTTAGCTCCAAACGGAACATTTTGTACTTTACTCAGTATGTTATTTAATGGTTGGTGGCCTTTACCAGTACATGTGCTGGGCAGCATATTTCTTCCGTATCCGACAATGACTTTAATATCTACGCGACATTGGTTTTATTGAGAACTCTTGGTAAATGATCCCGTTTCCATCTTGGCTGTGGACTGCAGTGAACACAAGCCTCTGCGTTACCTGTAAAGTCAGCAGCTGAGTTTTCATTAATGACTCAGAGAAGCTCCAGGCTGTAAAATCAGCCAATGGAACGAGTCAGTTGAGCTGAAAGACATCAGATCAGCTCAGAAGGAGAATCAGATTGTATCAGCCTGTGGCCTCTACAGTTTCTGTGCTTTCTGTGTCTTTCCCCACATCAGTGTGTTTTATAAGAGCTGCTGTTTTTTTTATGTGAAACTCAACGTTGATTTTTTTTCTTCGACAGACACCATCAAATTTTAAAACACCTTTAACATAGTCTTTAAACACAGACCTCTGCTTCTTATGACTGTTATATAGTGGGCTAATGTTTTATTCCATTAAATAAATCATTTAGACTCTTTTATATTGCATAAAAGTTGATTATAATTGTAGGCCCATACATTTATGAACTCATGAAACAGCATTTATTGATGTGTGTAATATCTGTGCCGCTAGCATCACTAAACACTTTTTTTAGCGAAAAGTTTTTAGGTTCCCCAAACATTCTGTTTATCTGCTATAGGTCACAACCAAACAGATGTCTTGTGTCCTCATAACACACAATAATAATGTGAAACGTGTCTTACCTGATATTAATGTTTAACAAGGTTTAGACGATTTATTTCACAGGCTTTTGCTGTAACTGTTGCAATGATTTATGTGAATAATAGTGACACTTCTTTGTATCTTGAGGCTTTGAGAAATAACTATTATCACTGTACCACTTAGTGTAATTGTAGAAGTCTTTAAAGAAGAGTGTTTAATTTGATAAAGATGTCTTCATCTCTCTCTTGTGCTGTGTTTCAGGTATAGAGAGGGATGCAGTTAATATTTTCACTAAGTACATATCACCGGATGCTGCTAGGCCAATTCCCATCACTGAGCAGATACGCAACGACATTGTGGGTAAGGAAACACTTTATCACAATGACCTTCATATGCAATGACCTCTTATGAACTGCTACAGTATTTGTTCTCTGTGTTTGTATAAGCTGATAATCACATTTGTTGTTACACGGTGTGCTAATTATGATATGAGGCTGTATCTGCATTCATGGATTTGTAGATTGTATATTGTGAAGCACCAAAATAGCTTTCACTGATTGGCTAGATAAGACATTAGTACTGTATATTACTGTTTTTCTGTTAATAATTTGCGAGCTCCTAAATGTGTTTAACAGGTAATTTGTTTAATTTTATTTTTGTTTTGGTCAGCAAAAATCTGTGGGGAGGATGGACAGGTGGACCCAAACTGCTTTGTCATTGCACAGTCGGTCGTGTTCTCTGTTATTGAGCAACAGTGAGTAACTTCACTTTTTACACATTTAAACATGATGGGAGGTTGGCTTTACGTTTTTGTGTTTGATGTTTATCATCCCAGCGTATAATTACATGTTTAATGGTTTGTTTACAGGCACTTTAGTGAGTTCTTGCGCAGCCATTATTTCTGTAAGTACCAGATTGAGGTGCTGACCAGTGGCTCTGTGTTCCTGGCTGATATTCTGTTCTGTGAATCGGCCCTCTTCTACTTCTCTGAGGTAAAAATGTTACACTGCTGGTAAATTTTACAGATACAATGTATTGTTAAATGGAAATGTTTATGTAATTGTAAGTATTGAGGTGTTATAGAAGCAAGATTTTCAGTTGAAGGTTTGCGAACACTACATTCATACTTGGCCCCTCCCCTGTGTGTTGTTATTGGCTGATGGCTGCACAACCATTGGCCAAAAACTGCCTTTTAAAAACATCCTGAGAACCTCAAAATTATACACAATAAGAAAATCCAGACAGAGGACAGCGTTTCTGTGGACACAAATGTATCTTTAATGTCCATTGAATGAATTCAGTCTGACAATTAAGTAAATTGTCTATTAGTGTATTTTATGCTTCCTGTTAACACATTTTATCACACAATGCTGAGAACAGACAAAATGTGTATGATATAATGACTTCTGAAGCAACATTGTGCGCTATTGACCTAATGTCCTCATTTGTAACAGTAATCTCACATCTAAATGATCTTAATTAAGAGCATTTCACAGCAATTTAGATGCATGAATAATTGCAGTTTAATTCATTTTCATTTCAAATAATTAAATTCACTAAATTCAAAAATAGTGATTGAAAGCATCAACTGAATATTCAATTTGATGCATTTCAATTTTATGCATTTCTAAACCAGCTGGAATGTTTTTTCTTTTTCAAGACGTAGCCTGTTGAAACTCAAGCTTTAAAGCTGAATTTATGCATGAAGCTGTATAAGCAAATGAAAAATGCTGACTTTAAAACCTGTTTCCAAAGTGCAAGTGTGTGTATAAATTGATTGAATTCTGGAGTGAGTACTTTTCAAAGTGCTAAGGCATGATAAAGTGGGATTGAATCTTGATTCAAAATGTGTGTGTGCATCTTTGTGTGACTGTGTGTGTGTGTGTGTGGGCATGTGCGCTTGCTTGTGGTCGTAGTACATGGAGAAGGAAGACGCCATGAATGTTCTGCAGTTCTGGCTGGCCGCAGAAAACTTTCAAGATCAGCTGGCTGCCAAGAAAGGCCAGTATGATGGGCAGGAGGCCCAGAACGATGCCATGATCCTTTATGACAAGTATGACATCAACCATCAACATAGACTCTGTTATGTCACACATTAGGACCGATTGACAGTTTTATGATGTCTGCCTAGGTATTTTTCACTCCAAGCCACAAATCCTTTGGGATTCGGTGATTCTGTACGGATGGAGATTGAATCCAATATCTGTCGAGAAGGTGGACCTCTTCCAGACTGCTTCAGCACTCCTCTGAGACAGGCCTGGACCACCATGGAGAAGGTTTATTACCCTAACAGCAGAGCATCACAATATACTGAAATTATAGATACGTAGCAAACGTTAACATTGCAGGTTTGTTGCAATGGTTTGCCATTTTAGCAAGTTACAGCATGTCACATTGATTTAACCATTCATATCTTTTACCTATTTATTTTAAGTAGATATTCTTTAATCAGAGTAGTAACTTTGTTCTCCACTGAAAAAACTTACTTTTTGTTCTATGCAAGGCAGTTAAACCGACAGCCAAATATGTTGTAACCGTGACCTGCAACCACCTGTCATATTAAAATCACATACATCCAACGTTTGCAAATGTTTACTGGCTGCTAAACTCTATGTTCAATCTATAGGACAGCAACCATCACAGGATACAATTCACACTATATTTTTATCAATTCAATATACTGTTTTCCTTCACAATACATTACAATACAAAAGTAAAATTTACATAAATTCCAATTCGGGCCTAGAGCAATTGGAAAAGTTTTAAGCAATGGAGTTACATCATTTGTTTTCATTGCAGAGATAAAGCACTGTAAACAGGATTCTGCTTTTTACAATATTAAAGAACTCCTGGTAAAGTTCTTGTGTTCTCATATCTCAACCTCAGGTTTACATGCCAGGATTTCTGTCCAGCAACCTTTACTACAAGTATTTGAGCGACCTCATCAACTCGGTGCGAGTGGACGAGTTTATCGGAGGGAATGTGAACACACAGAGCCAGGGCTGGACCCCGGAAGGCGACTACAACTCAAGTGTCACAGAAGGGTCACAAGCCCAGGTGCTCTTTACATTGTAATCTGCTGAGGAAAACTTGTTTTTTTGACATTTGTAGTTTGTTCCAGAGGGGCTTCAGAGTTATTGTCTACATTAGTGGTGGTGCTTAATGCTGGGATGCACTCTCTACCTGCAGCCTTAACTGGTACTTGCTTTTAGGTAAAGTCAATGGGGAAAACTTACACTCTGAGTGTGAGGAACATACTCAGATACACAGGAACTCAACTCAAAATATGCATGTGACCCTTGCTTCCAGTCTTCATTAGAGTTTAGTTCTACTAGAACTTCTTCTTGTATGGATAATTCATCACAGGGTGTTGCTGGAAACAAGAATAGATTTCTCCCCCACTGATTTGCTTATATCTTCTCACACAACTCATTTAAATGTGCAATGAGCATCTGTTGTTGAGTCCTGCCCTTCTCACTATACCCTTCAGGGTTAAGTACATCTCCACTGAGCTCCACATGAGCACAGCACAGTTCCAGCTTCATCCTAAATCCAGAGACATTACAGTCTTTGACCTGGAGAAAAGTCTTCAGTATGTTAATCTGGGCACAGATGTTGGAGAGATGGGCCAACAGTGAAGCCCATTTCATGCTTTCCATCTGCTTAACCATTGGTGAATTGATTTCGGCGAGGAAGAGGAGGACCTCAAACTCTTCTGCTGTAGTGTGAGCTGGCAGAGAATGATAAAAACCCCTCCTGAACACTAAATTGTTAACACTGCCTACATACACTGTATGTACTGGGCACAGTTAGCAATGTCAGTTGACTCGTCCAACTGAATGGAGAACACTTGGCGTCTCGTGAACCCCATTCAGTATCTGTTCCTTCACATTAGAGGCTAAATCTGAGGCACTGGATGATATCGTCAGATATTGGAATTGCCTTTAGCTTGTCAGCAGTAGCTACTTTTATAATTACAGATCACATCTCTTGCTGCAGGGAGGAGAAATGTCATGAAACTGTGGTTTGTTTGCTCTTCTCTTTAAAGCACTGAAGGAAGCAATTGTTCTCTGACTGTAATTTTGTAACTTTGTGGCAAAACTACAGTGGTCATGGTTACCAAATTTGGTTACCCTAACACAATGGGCAGCACCAGCCAAGAAAATGGTAACTTTAGATAATCCTCATCATACTTTATGCACAACTGTGACTCCA
Organism: Yasuhikotakia modesta; assembly: GCA_036877545.1. Taxonomy (NCBI): domain Eukaryota; kingdom Metazoa; phylum Chordata; class Actinopteri; order Cypriniformes; family Botiidae; genus Yasuhikotakia; species Yasuhikotakia modesta. The sequence continues at coordinate 16,134 of JBAJNP010005640.1, forward strand.
TCTGCTTTCCCTCCAGCTGCAGCAAGGTACTAAGAAAGCAACAGTCAAGATCCTGAAGAACTTTGATGAGGCAATAACGGTGGACATCTCCAGTCTGGATCCAGAATCTCTCTATCAGAGGCCGTATGCTGGGTGAGTCCGAGTTCTTCATCACCCTACACCGCCATCCATTATGTTACCTCAGATCTACACTGTAAGCATGTAACACTGTAAGCACAGCACTGCATTCTGGTGGAGTTACACCTGGACTTATATAAGTTTTGTTTCTTTTCAGAAGAATGACCTTTGGAAAGGTCAATGAACTGGGCCAGTTTATCAGAGAGGCGGAGCCAGAACCAGATGTAAAGAAGTCCAAAGGTGGGACAAAATGCACTGTTTACATTGTGGTATRCAGTGTACTACACTATGTGGTGTACAGTATTGATGTACAGTAGACTACCCTATGTGGTGTACAGTAGTGATGAACAGTAGACTACACTATGCGGTGTACAGTATTGGTGTACACTAGATTACACTACATGGTGTACAGTAGTGCTGTACAGTAAACTACACTTGAATGGGTGCACTTGAATAGTTGAATAGTTCTTCATTTCTATGAAGAACTACAGATTCAATTATAATGCACATCATTTTTGTTGACACTGATGTATCATCATTTACATTAAATGTAAATGATGAGCTGTGCAGAACACGCAGCTCAGTTGGTTTATCATGGTGCCAGCGACATCAAGGGTGTGGGTTCGAGTCCCAAGAGTATCAGTGTAAACAATTTGTTTACCCTTTCTGTTAGCTCAACTGGTAGAGCATACTGACACCGCAAAGGTTGTAGGTTCGATCCCAGGGGAAGGCAAGTCCTGATAAAAAAAATATGTACCTTGACTTGTAAGTTGCTTTGGATAAAAGCGTCTGCCAAATGAATAAATGTAAATGTACATTATCAAACAAGATGGTATTTGTTTGTGGTTGGTGAGAAGACCCAGTATGCTTGAAAGATTCAGTATTTTCCTCTGTTGACAGTTTGCCTGTAGAAGAAACACCACCATTTGCTCCTGATGACCTTCTGTCGTGTTTCTCACACACACACACACACACACATTGTAGATTGTGTAAATTGGCTCTTTAGTTGTGACTTAAGCTGAAGTGCTCTGTAGCTCTAAGTCTGAGAGCAGAGTGTGTTGCCATGGCGATAAGTAGCAGGTGATTGTGGTGAAAAGAGCAGGAAGCAGGATTCTGTCCATCTCCCTCAAACTCTCATTTTTTGCTTCCAATCAGGTTCCATGTTTTCACAAGCAATGAAGAAATGGGTGCAAGGAAACTCAGACGAGGTGCATATTTGTTACGTTCAAATTACATGTTAAACATAGAACAAAAACGTTAATCGATGTTAATTCAGTGTTAATCGTTTTAAACAGATTTATGTGTTTATGATAATGGTCAGTGTTTGTATATGGGCTGTATAGAGGCCTTTGCTGAGAGCAGCGCTGTTGTTTGTGTAACAGGCTCAAGAAGAAATGGCTTGGAAGATTGCAAAGATGATTGTCAATGATGTCATGCAACAGGGACAACATGGCAGCCCTGCCGTGAAGTCAACAAAGGTACAGATATCTCTCTAGGTTATTTGTCCTTATATTTACTGTGTTTGTTTGTTTGTTGAACCTTCAGGTTAGTTTAATTACAGTTGAGTTCAATAGCATGACAAAAACAATGAAACATCACACAAAGAGTCCAGGTCTTCTGAATTTGAGCAGTTGTTCTCTGGGGTAAATAAAAATTAAATTAAAAATTGTATTTTCCAAATGTGGCTTTCTGGAAATGGTGCTGTAAGTAAATGTTGACACAATTTTCATTTTCGGTAAACTATTCTTGGTGTTAAATATAAAAAACATTATTAAATGTAATTTAATATTCAATAATAACAACAACAATAATGATTAATATTATTATTATATGTATAGATTAGTTAAATATAATCTTTATAGATGCATAGATTAGTTGCCAAGTAAAACAGTTTGGAAGAAAACTCAAGCAAGATTATTGAGCAAAGATTATCAATTCTATAAAATCAATAGCAATTTATGTTTCACTGGTTAATATGTCAGCAGTCTTAGACTTGTCAGCAGCAATGTGGAGTCACCATTACACAACAGCAAACATTTACACTCATTCTCTGACTGACGCTATCTTAATAATGACAAACTGTTTTACGTGACTTAAAATATGACCCGAATCTTCCTCTTTTCACATCTGTTTATTTCTTTTAAAAAGTGAGTGAACCGCCAAACCTCAGTCTCAACGTGTTTACAACTTTTTGTCTTCTGTTTTCATCAGCTATGACCCTCTCCTACACGGAACCCGCTTGTACCCCCGCAGAGGATCTCAGCTCAGTGACTGAAAACAACAAACAACCTGCAAATCAACACCGATTCGAACTGGGTTCAGCGAGGACAGCATACGTCATTCTGTGATTTCCTGCATGTGTTTATGTGTGTGTGTAAGAGTGTGAATGTTTGAGATAAGCACTAATAGCCAAAATGCAGTCGTATGATCCATCCCATCATTCACAAACGCTCCGAAGGATTTTTGTTTTTTACGGTTTGAAGAAGATCAAAATGAACTGAACCACAGACTGACTGACTGAAGACTGGAATACTGACAAGTCGACACAAGTTTCTTTTGTTACCATGCCGACCAACAGAAAGTGCACGGGAACCTAAAACCATTCTGAAGTTCTTATTAGCTCTTATCTCGCATTTCTGAGAAAATGAAAATGAATAATGCTGATTGACTTACTGTAAGCCATTGTGGATCTGAGTCGGTCAGTATCTGAGACTGTTTTATCAGTAAAAACGCACTGCTGTCTCTCTCTGATGGTGATGTTGGAATTAAACCTGGAATGGGAAACTATGGAACTTTGATCTGGCAAATTCCCCGATTGCCCCTGTGCTGTTGCAGATCTTTTCTTAGAACCCTCTCCTGATTCTAGATCAGTGCAGACTGTAGAAGTACTTCACACAAACCGAACTGCTAGGAAAATGTTTATCTCCTGTATAAATGTGGATTCTGGTTTACCGCCATATATTAATGTTAGTTGTTTTTAAGATGATCGTCGTTTGTTTTTCCTTTTTGTATATGTCAAAAACTCTGTCAGAGCAAATCTCAGTGATGACTGTTGTTTTCAATATGTGTATTCATGAAACATGTTTGAGCTTTGAAGATCTCATGAAGATGTTGGCAAGAAACAGACAAAAGACTTGGTACTATGTACCACTAATGTTTTCAGACATATATGTGTACTTAATCTATAATATATTTAAATGTGTTTGATTTAAATACACATATTGTTGAAATGTCTTTGGATTCCGGCTTTGTCATTTATTTTAGATTATATGGGGATTAAATCTGTGGCCAAGCTTTGAACAAAAATAAGAACAGAATGAAAATAAGACCAGATCAAATTATAACTTAAAATGAAAAAAGTGAAATGTAAAAACGTAAAGCTGTAATAAATAGCGTTTATTGGTTAATACTTAGGTTAAGATATATTTCAATTCAATATTTCTAGTGAACAATAGAGCGCAAATGTAAGTCTCCACCAGAGCGCAGTGTTGACGCTTCCCGATGTTTACATGCTTTTGGAAATACTTGAGATTCCTGATACATCTTAAAGTATCACGAATGTTAAGAATAAATGATTTTAGTTGTTAGTTATATTATTTATATATAAGTCCAAATTTTATAACGGGTTTGCATCTGAAATGTAGTTAGGTGGGTTTATTAGTAAATCGGTTGGGTTGCTTGGAAAATGTTCAGCGGGATCGTGGAAAAGTAGAAAACGTTATATTCCGTTGTCCTGAACGTTAAAGGTTTTGTGTTGGTTATTTATTAACAAAACTTTGACATTTTCCTGAATGGAAAGCTTGTCTGAACGGTGGAGGAAACGCCCACATCAGCGTGACAGGCGTGCGTGCAGCGCGGCAACTTTCTGCTCTGTCTCCCGCGGCACGAACGCCAGACGTGGTGATGATGATGATGATGATGATGGGAGAGGAAGGATCGTGATCTTGAAGCGCATCTGCTTGTGACAGTCCAGCTTTAAACGAGAGCTCGCGCTTCTGGGTGTGACGCGTGTCTTTGTCCTGCACCTGCTTCCTCTCTTCCAGATGAACTATTAAAATCTGATGTATGGGGTCGGATCGCGCTGGGTTAAAAAGTTACGCTTGCGTGTGTTGTTGAGTTCACGGATCGGCTGCCCGTGTGTTAAACTGTTAAACTGTTGTCACGTTTATCTAATGTAACATTACAGAAGGGCACGTTGGCTTGATTTACAGTGAGAGCGCGATCCAGATGTTTGCGCTGCTTGATCGGAACTGGGAAGGACTGGGAATCGATCGTCTCCTCCGGTCTCGCTGCCCCACGAAGCGAGGATGTTCAGCTGCGTCGGGTGTTTTTGGGTGCTCCTGTCCTCCGCCCTGGTAGCGATCTGCAGTTTCAGTTTCATCTCACCTGCGTGGATTGTGAAGGACCACCTGAAGAACAAGGACTCGGTGAGCTTCGGGCTCCTGTGGCACTGCTCCGAGTCTCTGGATCACATGTACAGATGTTACAACTACGGCGGGCTGGGCAGATTTCAGGAGATTCCTTCAAGCTCCTGGCAGGTAGGCGGGATATGCGTGATGTGGAGATGATAAGTTATAAAAAACAGGATGTTATTTGTTTTATCATTATCACTCTTTTATATTAACAGGAATGCAGAGCTGTATGTGAATCAATGTGAATCAGTCTCACATCAGATGCAGTATAACCACATACCACAGATTCATTGTCTGTGTTCACAGTAAAAAAACAACGCATTTCATAAAAGGGATCGTTTGCTCTATATGTCTATTCTTAGCAATAAAGTGCATCAGTCTTAGTCAATAATTTAAAGTAGTGCATAAAAGATAAGTCAGAATGGAGTCACTGCCCTCAAAGCTTTTCAGTCCAGCTGTTTGCCTGTATGGAAACATATTTAAGCAATTTCTGGAGTGTCGAAGTTTAGAAATTCAATCTTTCTGAAGATAAAGACTTGAATAGTTAAACTGAACAGACTGTCTCCACAGAGACCCAAGTTTTCCTAAGAGGTTAGTGGGACTCAAAGCATGTGTTTTTCAGACCGTCCTCATAGACATGAGTGAACTCTGAACATCTGCGTCTTCAGCAAGTGTTCCAATGATAGATGCCACCATAACAGCAGACTTGATCTTCAGACATTTCAGCTGATAAAATACCCCAGAAATCTCACAAATGTATCAATTTAACAAACTTAATATTCTCCAAGATTAGATCATCCACATACGTTTTAAAGCACTGATACATCAACTGTTTGAAAACAAATATCTTGTTTGTTACTATATTTTGTTTGTTAGGGAACTTGAAAGAAAGATAATGAAAACAATTCTGTGGTCCTTCTGCTTGTAGCATAACTTTCACAGAATAATATTGTATTTTTAGTTTATAAAGCATCATTTTGCCAGTGTAGCTGAGTTTGTTCAGAAGTTGTTCAAATGTTCAGAGCTCCACAGTGTCTGTCAGCTGTCTCTGCACATTAAACTGGAAAGCATTTTAGCAAATGTTCTTCTGACAGTATTTGATATGCTTTGTACAGACTCAGTTATCCTAGATGCTTACCGATGCTTATGCATCCATTACAACCCAGAGTCCACTGTATACACTGACAGAGGCCTTTGTCATGCACGGTTGCCTGTGTCTCTTACGCAAACATGCAACAACCACATGATAATAATCTCTGCTATTAAGCCATAAATACAAACCTTAATCATCACACAAGTTGCAGCGGTCTTGCCTTGACTCGTTGGAGTATAGATGGTTCAGTTATGTTAAGGACCCCCGAGAATGTGTGTATAACCTCACATGCCTTATTCTGTAGGTGACACAGATAAATTCTGATGATTGGGTCCAGTTTAGATTCACATGGTACTTCTGTGTTCCAGAACATTTATGGTGAATGATGGCTTATTGACAGTCATAATCTATGCTTGGAGTTATAACATGTGAGTTGTTGTGCCTGAAACACTCAATACAAGTTGCTAAAAGCAGATGCTTCTAGCTATGTGTGCTTGATTTCATGCACTGCTGCGCTGTGAAATGAGTCCAAAAAAATAAATAATGCAGCAGAAGTTTGCATTTCATTGTCAGTGTAGTCGCATGGGGTGCTATAGTTTAGTACTTGTGCCCTTTATTTTTAGGGAGTATAGCAGAGCAAAGTAGTTATTATTAATTTAACTGTTAATGTGTTTATAGCTATGTGATTATATATTGCAATATTGCTTGAATACTGCCACATACCCTGTCTTTTTAAGAACCGTCCCCTGTTGCCTTCTGTGTTGTATTATTGAGGCATGTACTTATACATATTTAGTCTCGAGAGCCTTTGAGACGTATTACAATCATCTGTCTCCCTAAATCTGATCCACTTGTTTATTATGGTGCCTCTTGTGATCTTTTTCAACAACACTCAGTATTTACTAATAATCTTCTCCTGCAAAAGAGTTCAAGTGTGTCTGTTTACACTTTTGCACTTATGTTTCATAGTCCACTGTGTCAGATTTGTCAGTGATGTTTGTTTAAATGCATCCATTATAAGTCATGTCTCAAGTCAATTGAATTTTGTTTAGATTATATGGAATAGAAGAACTATATTATATATATATATAAAGATATGATAACTATAAGTACATATAAGTATAAGTAACTATAACTATAAGAAGTCTCAAATCAAGTCAAGCTTTTGTTGAAAACCCAAGACACAGTTTAAAAGTAAACATTTTTACAATAAAGCTTAAATAAATCAGTCAACACTGTAAGAGCTGGGGATTTTTGGAAAATTTGATAAAATGTGTGCTATATTGGTAAAGGGTTAAACCTAACTGTCATTATGAGTGAAAAGGATCATTTGCTGTTCTGTGTTCATTTAAAATTTGTTCAATTTTCTCCTAAATAATTGAGCTGAGCTCATAGTTGTCATGATCTGCTGTCAGGCTGTCTAACTGTGTTTTTTCTTCATCAAGTTAAGATGTCTTGATGCCTTTAAGCAAAAAGAGCCATAATCACTAATAGAGCGTCTGCAGTCAGTGTCCTAGTTTCCCATGGGCACAAGTGCTGTTGACAGGCCGAGATATTAATTCTTCTTCCTGTAGCTGTTCAGCCCTGGGCTGCTGCAGTTGGGCGGTGATGAATGTTCTGGGAGTGCTGGGGGAGGGGGGGGGGGGCTTGTGGAGGAAGTGATGTTTGCCCGCCAGTAAAATCGCACTTAAGTTGTTAAGAGCTCACGTGACCACAGCGAGGCAGGTCATAATGAAAATGAAGTCGCCTTTGAATGTTGGGCTGATACTAGTGCCATATGACTGCATATTACTGTCATTGTGGTAGTGTTACTGTACTATTTGTGCAATGGTAGTGCATGACACCTCAGATATGGCTTTATTGAGGACAGGTGTGTTTTATAAATGTAGTCATACAGAATTTTGGATAATGGGTAGTAAGCAACCATACCTCCCAGCATTGTGATGTCAAGATTTTTACTGACAGTCACTCACATTACCCAGAGAGAAAGCTGAAGAAAAAAGAGATTTGGTGGAGTTGTCATTGTTTAATTTAAGTGTTAACTTTTCAACTTGATGTTCCTGTTGGGACAATTGAGAGACAATTGTTTAAATAGAGCTGTAAATTAATATAAATAGTACATTTGATGACGAAATGTACACAATTTGGCAATAACAGATAATACAGGTAATTTGCATAAAAAATGGGGTGAGAACAGTTAGAACGAATCTCAGATGGGTGGTCTGACTTTTTTATCGGGTGGACAGACGTCTGATTGGTGGAATTGATGATGATGTCAGCATGAGATGTGAAACTAACAGGGCTCAAAACCAACAGCAGCATCTGTAAAAGTGAAAGTAAAACAGAGAAAAGAGGCAGAAACAAAAACAGCAAATGGACGTAACAGTATGAATATAGTAATGATACAGTGCCATTGTATCTTAAACATTCAAGAATATTTCCATCAGTTACCCTCACTGCATGTTACCAACACATTAGTTTAGTTAGAAAGCTGTAAAACAGCATCAATAACACTTTTCACAAGTTCACCTCTCCTCTCATAAACACACATGCGTTGTGTCTCTTTTTTATGGAGGTCCTTGTATTTGGTGTCTTGAGGAGACAGCACTAATTTCCTGTGTCTGAACCTGTTAAGCTCTCAGCCTGCAGAACCGTCCCATTGAAGCTGCAGGTTTTATCATGGCCACCACATCTCTGTCTGATGAAATGATAGATGAGGGCTAGTTTCTCTCTGTATTTCTCTACCTCACACTGAGAGGATGGATGTGAGGAAGGCACAGGCGTGTCCCAGTTGAGGGAACCCACATATTAAACTGGCACGGGGGCCAATGGATCAGCTGTCAGGCTGGGAGACATACAACACCCGGTTCATGCATTTATACAGAGAGCAGAGCAGCAACATGGAAGGAAGCCATCAGTTTAAACCAGGTCACCAAATAACTGAGGTTTAAAAAATGACATGACACTTTTAGTGTATCTGTTTAGACATCAGAGGAGTAAGTGATGTATAACTGAACATGGTAATGTTTCTCAGTCTTATATTTTAAATATATTTAATGCTCTTAAAGTAATTTGATATACAGTGAAGTAGTAATTTGCTTTTTATTTAATTTAGGCAAAAAGTTGAAATGGAGAATTTCTTAGCATATAGTATGTCCAGCATTTGATTTAATAGCAGCATATACTCTGTCCAGCATGATTGAAACTGTGTTGTATGCTGGGAAAAATTGACAAAGTTAACAGTTGAAAAGCCACAGACATCCACCAGAGGGCACTTCCCAAACCATTGCTACTCTTCAAGAACTACATTTCCCATAATTCTCTCTCTGGTCACATTCAGCTGTTATCTCATTTACTAGTAAACTTACCCATTTAATTTCTAATAATTTTTTTTTAACAGCCACCAATTGTGTAAATAGTAATCTACAACTAGCACAGATGCCTAAATATTACTTTTTAAACATCTTTTATTCACTGATCTATTTCCAGGTGTTTTAGATGATAAGTTCCAGTTTTGTATATATAATATACAATAAATGTCAATAATGACAGTTAGGGCCGTTTGTCCAGGTCAGGGCAATTTTCTCCATGAGCTGCACTCACATGAGATATCTCAGGGTGTTCCTCACTCAGGAACTACAGACAAGAGGCCCTCACTGAAGTAAGTTATGAATGCAATAAGAATGAGTGACATCGTGGCGTTTGATGGGATTTATTCTGTGGTATTTTGATAACACACGACACACATTCAAATGCTTTTAGACTGTTTAGGGACCAGCAGCGAGAGGATTGTGAATGAAAAGCTTGCTGTCAGCATCTGTGGTTGAGATATGACAACAGTTTGAACTGGATGCTGCACAACAGATGCAGAAAAAGAGATTGTGTTCAGTACAGTTAAACAGTGATCATTTAAAAATATTACAAACTGTAAGGAACTCTCTAGGGCTTGAAATTCACTGTCTCACATTCACTGTTCACTCCTGCTCATGACATGAGAAATTCACACAAACATTTATTCAGCTGCAACAATGTGTCTGTTGAAAAATGCATTAAGAAAAAGTCAGTAGAACAGAACATTGAAATAGAATCAAAATGATGAACAGGCCACTGCAGAAAGTGGCTAGAAGTTGGAAAATTTAAGATGTAAAGCAAATGTCATCACACCACATTATAGCTCTATAGAAAATCACAAAACTATTGCTCGTGTTTATATTAAATGATGTTGTTTTTACATAATACAACACTGGTCAGGACAGCAGCACTAAAACATGACATCCCTGATAAAGTAGTTTACCCTCACTGCACATTTTTCACATGTTCATAGTTATTTATACCAACTGGCAGTTATGTAGTTTTTTCATGTATTCTTTATTAATGAAGGTTGTGACCTCACAGTGAAAGTTTATCTTCTAATCGCATTGAGGATTATGCCCAGCCTGTTCTGCCCAAATGCTAACCTCAAACACTGTGTGATAAACCGTACAACCAGTTAAATTTGTTGAAATTTGTAATCGCGCCCCATCTGTTTTGGTCTTTTGGGGCTAAGGGCTAATCACAGTTGTGTGTCTGATTCCCACAGTCTAGCATGCAGACTAGCCTGAAAGCAGTTTGGTGATGTACAGAATTACATATACAGAATGTATTTCAGATTTGTCTTGTCTGGCTTTGGGCAATTGTTAAGAATGGCAGTTTGAATCCTACCATTTGACGAAACATCTGCTTGTACTGCAGAGTGAGTTTTGATAGATTGCGATGCTAGTCTGAGATTGGATTAACTGAGATCAGCAATATTAGCAGCACATGGAACAAGGGCGAATTATGGATGATGTTAACAGATGTATTTTGTTTAAATGGTTTGTATGGCTTGTTTGTTTGCCTATAGAAGAAATTATGTAGACTGGTGACTATGATAAATGTGATTATAAAAATGTTGGAACAAAACAAGATGTTGAAATAGGATTGCTAATTCTTTCACATGTATTCCCTAATAATTTTACTTACCCTTTGAGTTCTATGGCCCTGTGTTAATGAATCCTAGATCCATAGCAGTCATTCTATAATAAAATGATATTAGTATAAGAGTATTAGTTAGTTATCTCTTTGCCTAGGACAGTTTATGTAAAAAATGGCACAACAAAACTCCACTTTTGTCGTCAAGGTCTAAGTTTAAAAATGTCTTTGTTCTTCTTTCATAAACAGAGAGAGATGGTGTATTTGTTGTCCTGACTCAGTGTTGAACTATATCTGCTTGTGATTGTTTTTTTTCTGCCATTGTGACATTCAGGATCCTGTCAGTGGTGCGACCCGCTGCCTGTTCACAAGATGATCTGTGACTAAAAAATGCATGAATAAGAGGGAGAAGAAAATAACTGCAGATGGGTTTCAGAGTCCATCTTCAGTGGATTAAAACAGTCGATAGAGTAAAAAAAAACAGACTGAAGAAGCAAGAAAGTAGAAATCAAAGAGAAAGAGATACTGTAACAGTGAAAGGATGAGGGACCAGGCAGAAATAAACACAAGCCTTCAAAGACATTCTCTCAGCGGAGAACAGAACACTGGGTCAGAACTCACATAATATCCATTACTTACACAGCTTGTCTACTTCACAGGAGACCCTCTTGGTAGTTTATGTATCGATTTAGCCGTGAGCCCAGAAGCATTTTGTAGCGTAAATGATTATGCTTGTTAGTTTGGCTTGATGTGAGGGGTACATGCCCTTCTGTGGGCTGGTTTCCATCGCTGACGTTTGTACTGCACACAAGCAGATGCAACACTGATCATACGACAGCCTGCAGAACAGATGTTGTGTTTTTCTGAAATGAAGAACAGAACTGCCTGGTCAGAAACCTTCATGAATCCAGGCTTTCATTAGCTTTTTGTTTCTATGAGATTATAAGTTCTTAGAGCGGAAGGACCCTATAATTTCCTCCGAAAAAATAAGGTTTTTGGAAGATTTGTAAAGTTTTTGGGTTGTTTAACATCCTCAAAAACAGGATGTCTCTAATTTTTGTTTGCTTCCAGTTACCCTTCATTTTCCAGGCTGCTGTCTTTAGTGTGTGAGAAACTGACTCAAATGTGTTAGAAAACAGAGTGGAAACATTATCTGTTGCATTGTCAAGGCTTTCAAAGGTATCTCTTATGCTACAGAATCAAAACAGTTCAGGTAGAGTGTTGAAACTGAAACTCTTTAGTGGCAGAAGTTATTGTTTATTTGCAGTAAGGAAACTGATTTCACAGCTGTAGGTAAGTGTATTTAACAGGACACCAGATAATGATGTGACATTTCTTTGCTTTGCTGCAGGATATAAATGTCATCGATTTTTACACCACAGGACAACAATAAAGTTCTCTTGGTAACTTTACACACTTTTCTGTAGTCTGGACAGGGTTCATCTTCATCTAATGAGATGTGCTGTATTGTTAATAAATCACAGCTATAATGGCATACAGAACTGGAACTATTTTAGAACATAACCCAGTGCCAGCCCATGTCAATGCAGGCATAATAAACCCAGTATCTTGGGCATC
>JBAJNP010005641.1:0-28282 GCA_036877545.1 Yasuhikotakia modesta
TTATAAACAATTGTATGGCTCTTTAACACATTTTCTGTATTTGATGAAAAGATTTTACTCCTTTTCAGGTTTCTTTAAAAGGAGGCTGCACTTAATGAATCAAACTACAGTGTGGTTGACACAGATTAGGTAGAAAATGATGAATAATGAGGTTTTTATTGCCTCTAACCTGAGGGGTGTGGTCAGGTACGGGTTTGGAGGTGGAGCTTGGTCCTTGGACCTTCTTAGAATAAACTGCTGTAGCTTTTGCCTCACAAAGGGACTGGCAGCTGCACCTGTCAATCATCACAATCAACAAATCAGAGACGTGTTATCAAAAAATCAAAAATATGTTCTGAGAAAGACTAACAAAAAATACCCAAAAAAGGAAAATAAAAATATGTCAAATGTATATGTTGAGTTAATGTGTTCTGAAAGTGAAACATTTTTATTCTGTAAATATTAAAATATATTTTTAAAATATTGCACAACAATTACATGATTTTAATATAGAATGCATAACATTTAAAATGTTCTATGAAAGTTACTGACAGAATCCTTTTGATAACTTAGATAACTTTTAGAGAATGTTTTAAGAACATTCCCTGTTAGCTGGGTAAGTTTTGTCAGAAATTTTTGGGCAGACTGTCCCTTTAAGTGTCCAAAACTGTGCAAACACATTTGGTACCACTTGGGCCTAGCACTTATTTGTGAAAACATCAAGTAGAAAATACTCTGTTCAATCTTCTTTTTATTCAGAGGCTGACTGAATGTCTCTCTCTCTTGTTTGTTCTCCCTCGCTCTCTCCAGCCTCCTGTGCTGATGTTGAGACATCTGAGAGAAGACAGCAAGAACCCAAGTTTAATAAGAGACACAGACTGAGAGTAAACAGTATGTATAGCCACAGTTTCAGAGCACAGTATGCATGGCAGAAGTATGCATGCTAACACTTAAATCTCAACAGTGTGTCATAACCTCCTAACAACCACTCATATCAGAGATATTGCTACAGTACAATCTCTCTCTCTCTCTCTCTCTCTCTCTCTCTCTCTATATATATATATATATTATAGACAAAGCGCTTTTTAGTACCACTATTGAATAATGATAATGAATTACTAGTAATAATAAGATAATAATTATATTTATCATAGTGTGATCATAAATAATCACACTAACAATTTAACGAATCTTAAAAATATACAAAACATCAGCTTTCAGGCCAAAAAAAAACCCCAAAAAGGCCACTACGTGGGTTTTGCAAAGCAACTATGCCCTATCGTCAAGCCAAAATCCTGTTCAATACGCTATTCACTTCTGAAGCAAATTACTAAAGCAGAACTGTGTTTTCACAACAGCCATCAATGGCGAGGTGACATTTCGTTTCACTCTCACGTCTGCTGCTCTGAAACACACCGAAACATCAGAGACGCTTCTCTGTATGTCACCGCAGAAACCATGTTGCTCTCAATCTGGGCAAGATCTCTATGGTAACTCCAGCATGCGAGGAACTGCTCTATTAAAACATGCATTGAAGAAACCCATCCACTTCCTGTAGCTAAAATTAGACTTTGTTTTTGTCCGATTTAGGAGTGATTTATGTAAGTACGGTTTATTTACTCATCCTGCATCTCACCTGTTCTATATTCTGCCCTGTATTTGACGTAAACAGCTTTTGAGCCTAAGATTTATTCAAGTCGATAAAATCATATCTGGTCAAACTCAAAACATTAAGGAAATAAAAAATGCAAATATTTGATTTGGCAGTGAATGAAAAAAAACAGAAAAAAAATCAAATCGACACTGTATAGCTTTAAAAAAAAAAGTACAAGATAACTGTGTACAACTAAAGTTTTCGTAAGAGACTTGCTGAAGATAAACTGCAGTTCGCCATGCAAAACACTGACTGCAGGGGTTAAACTGCCATATGAATTCATATCATTTATTCTGAAAAAAGCTACAAACATACGATTTTTGATGCCTAAACATAAAACCAAATAAATAAAAAACTAAACTTTACAAACTTTAAAAGCAGATTTTTTCTTGCACATTTATATGACACTACCATCATGTTACGAATGCATGTTTTCAACGTAAACAAAATAGTTTAAAAGTTTCCTTTTTTAGTTTAAAGGGAGGTTAAACATTACCACTAACAGTGCCATCCATAACGTACCATTTGCTTATATATGTGATTATATATATAACCCGAAAACTAGTCTGACATGAGTTGCAACTTAATCTCATGGCCAAAATCTTAAAGCCTGTAACCAAACAAAGTTTAAGCATCTCCTACCTGTCACTGCATATCTTTTCCACGTCTAATACGTTCATCTAAACGAAACAAACAACACGCACTGGCAGCCTCTGCCTGCCTGCATCAATCTGAGTTGAAAGCAGATAACACTGGCCCTTCTACCACAGGACGCTACAGTGAACACTCCCCTCAACACCTGCGGTTTGATTCACACAGGCTGCAAAATGCACTTAATATTCTTTAATCTAACTTTTTGCAAAGTTATACGCAATTGCAAATCATCAAAAAAACCGGATCATCAAACTTCAGTAGAGCTGCAGGTAACATATACGAAACAACACGAAAGATGACAACGTAACACGTCCGATTATAGTGCATTTCGTATTTCCCATATTTACGTGTAGCACTAACCTCCCAATGTAAATCGTCTGTCCTCCAAAGTTGTGATTTTGTGAAGCGACACCTGTGTGTTCAACTTTTTACGATGCCCACCCTACAGACCCTCCTGTTCTAGTCTGTTGTCTCATTGCATCAACGGGGGTTTGATAACGTGTGAATGATTTCGCTTGGAAAACTTCTAGATGTGTTGTGTGCCCATGACCGATTTGTTGCCAGAGGCACGTAGAACCAGCTTGTGTATTTAAGAGATAAGGGAGGGAGGCACCCTTAACATTTGATGTATAGAAATGAGAAAAGTATTGTGTGGTGGATGAAATACACGTAAACATAAACACTCTAACTTTATTTATAAACATTGTTTATAAATGTACAGTTTTCTGTCAGTGAGAACACAGTTTAACCAAACATGCAGAAAAAAAATAATGAAAAAGTCTGATTTCTTACCTGCTTTGGTTTTCTCCCTTGTTTTCTACAAGCCTCCAAGTTGCTATGCAAGAAGTTAGAAAGACAGAAGACAACAAAATTCAAGTCTTATTATCATCAGAGTGCATGAGATGAGCACATGCTAGTTGCATTCACTTTTTAACTCTCTCACTCGCTCGCTCTGACTCTGTACTAGGTTAATAGGTTAAAGGCAATTCTCAGTCAATTTACTAGAAATTAATTCTGTGGTTTTGATGTGCCGATGGTCGACTACAACCGCTGTATTTAACCTGTCTAAACACGTTATATTAGCATTCTGTATTTAATATTTAATGGCCCATGTTTCATGTATATTGTTACTGTGCATGTGTGTTTTTGTGTGTTTGGTTTTGCACCTGCCTTACAGGAAATGCACATTCTCAAACTTTGACCCCAGCCTCTCCATCCAGGTTTGCTGTGCGAACGCAGTGGTTTTACTCAGAAACAGACAAGCTCTCTGCCCCACAGAGGAATAATTCCAGTAAATCACAAAAACTGACTTTAGTTGACTTTCACATACAGACAGAACCACAAGTGCTTCTCCATACTCATAAAACTAGCCTAGCTTGCGCGTGTCCTTCTTATTATGATACTAAGGGAACCAATAAACAAATTTTGTCCACCGTTCCTGTAACTATGCCTGCTGACTTCACCACATGCCGTTCCATTGGCAGGTGTTTCTGTGCTTGTGTGTAAATGACATTTCATTGACACAGTAACTTTCTGAGACAGAAGCAAACTGAGAAGAGACAGAGCATCGGGGCTTTCCGCTTAACTGTTGCGTGGGAGGACACGATAAATTTATTACAACACATTATGCATTGCTTACCTCTCCCTTTTATTTTACAAACAAAAGTGGTTGGCTAAAGATAAGAATTATTTTCTAAACACAAATGTTCAACCTGAGCTATAGTATATTGACTCTTTAGTACTCAGCATAGCATACAACATGTGAATGTCACAAAGAACTTCCATGCTTTACCCTCAAAGAAAATGAGAAACATTTAAAGTAATACAGGACTGAATGATAAATGTTTGGAAGGGAAATAGCCACTTCTGGAAATGTATAGTAATGCTAAAATTCTCAGTATACAGTACGTTAATCTTTACCAGAAAAACAATATCAGACAACACCCACAATATTAATACACAACACCCAGACAGAAATAGAGAGGGGACAAAAGCTGACAAAACAAAACACCCCACCCCAGTTTTGACCCACGTTCATCCACTAAAAAAAAAAAACACACACACACTCACGCCCCTTAACTGCACATCAGTTTGCTTAAAATGCAGACTGTTAATTTTGCAACATGCTTTATTTACCTATCATCCTCTGCAGACCACTGAAAGAGCCTCTATCTGTGTTGTTCCTCACAGACTTGCCCCATAACTGCTCTTATTATCTTATATATCACCTTGTCGTGAGCCAGAGCTTTATCTTGTCATAGCGTGACCTCAGTAAGCAGAGTGCCGAACACATACAAATACATTATAACCTGATGTAAGACCAAAATATTAGCAATTTACATTTACAGTTATACTAATTTATGCTTAAAAGTATAGCTCTCCAAAAAGAGAAAATCCTGAATTATTTACCCACCCTTATGTCATTCAAAACATTTGCACAAACGGACACAAAAGAAGATATTTGGAAATACTTTAGTAACCAAACAACCGTGGCACCCATTGACCTCTAATATTCAGACGCAAAACCACCAAGACATTTTTCAAAATACCTTCATTTGTGTTCCATAGAAGAAAGTCACAGCTTGGGAATGACATGACATGAGAGTGAGTAAATATGAAATATTTGGGTGATAGAATTTTCTTGGGCTAAACTATGCATTTAAGAAAATAAATTTGACTGAAAACTAAAAACTAACACGCACAAATAAAGACAAACACACAAATATTTGTTGTATGTAATATATTTCAAATAAGGAAATTGTGAAATCTATTCTCTGTGAATAAGTATGAAAAATATTCATACTTTTGCAACAACTATTGCAAAAACATGCACACAAGACTAGGGCAACATTAGGGGCAAGTTCAACTGTATTTAAAAACAATATTCTTGAGATAAGTCAAATCTAAGACTTTATAGGTCAAATGCAGAAGTCATTTAGGAGATTTCAATGCAGGAAGCTGTAAAGTTTACAGTTGAGTGGAAGCTGTCTTCAAGCAGGGACCTCAATCTCTGTCTTATTTACAGCACTGATGCCACAGCAAGGCCTGGAGAGATATAGATTTTGGACAGAGACAGTTTGAAGACAGTTTCCTGTGCACAAAGCTGCCAGTCATCACATAGCTTCAGTGGCCTCAAGTTCTTGTCTCCCTCCTTTCTCCTGGGTTTGGGGTAAAAGACGATCCCCTTCTTTGTGGCACTGGGTTCCTCTTATCTCCTGTTGCCTGTGTGGCAGCAAAATTTAACCTACACTGTGTTAACGTTCGGCCTGTGACTGTGCAACATGATAACCTATTCTCTCCTTATGCTTTCACACACATACTCACCACAAAGGTACAAATGAGCCTGGAAAACATGTCTGTTCTGTAGATATGAGAGACGCTCAACATTAGGAGATATTAGGAGAACATTAGGAGACGTTCGGCATGTATTTGTTCAGCTACACATAAATCTCATTTAACACAAATCTCAGCTTTAATATGAAAACAAACTGGAAATTCATGAAAGAGAACAATAAAGGCTATAAGAGAAGAAACGAAAATATTAGCACAAAGTTTACATTTTGCATGACAAAAATAATCAAATATTGCTTTAAAAGGAAAACGTCGCCATCTAGTGACAGTAATTGTCAAAACCAAACTTATGGAAAAATCTCACTTATGGAAATTATTTTAGATAAACACAGGATGTTTTTGTCAGCCTTATATTAAAAATAACATTAATAATAACATCTCTGTTGATGATTTCAAGACCCCACATTTTACCATGGTTGGCATATAACAAACATCACATTTTTCACGATCACGATTTTTTACAGCGATTCCATCGTTTAAAATGAGAAATAAATAAAGTATTTATGTATAATATAATATAAAAATGATTAAAAATGAGTCGTAATGTTATTAACCCATGATAATATTAATAATTTGTTAGTAAAAAGGATTTAAAGCTTAAATAATAAGGTCCAGCTTCTGTTTTAAACATTTTTATTGCTGACAACGAAAAGAACAAGTACCGTATAACGGTGCCATAAAAATATTCAGCAATTTAAGTATTAATTTCAGTATTATTACTTTGAGGTGAGCGCATATGTGATCGGTGAGTTAATATCATTTTTAATAGAATTGCTCCATCATAGGAGCGATTGTAAAACTTTGGCTTCCTGTATTAAACTTGATATTATGATCAAATATTTCTCATCATGAAGTCCATTAACACTCTTTTTACTCTGAGCATATTAATATTTCTTATATGAAACGTTTGCAGGTGAATTTTTAAATTCCTTGTTATGGTTGTTAAAGAAAAGGACTCCTGTCCTACATACCAGAAAAACAAACAGAGTTTATTATTATTATATTCTTTTATTGATTTGTAAAACATTTGACCAATATTACATGAAATCAGGAACATGAATTTACAATACTTTATAATGAAAAGACAAACTAAAGAAAAAACAGAGGCAATTCCAACCATTGAGTTTTATGTATGGTATTATTCAAGAGGTTTGTCCTGGTGAGCAGGCATACAGCCTGTAAACAGCTAGCATTTGTATAACAGTTCCTTGCGGTACCCATTCACTGAGAGACATAAGTGCTACCAAGCACGTATGAGCCATTTAGTGCCACAAACTTTCTATTGGTCTCCTGTCCTTTGGTGCTTAGACAGAAGAAAGGAGGTAAAGAGCACGTCTTCTGTTCTTTCTCTTTCTTACAGGTGCATCTGTCATCTCTCGACTACATTGTATAACTGACCTGGCTTGAGGTATTGACGGTAGAGGAAACTGTGTTTTTTGTATGAGGTAAAGATTGAGCTGTGGGTATTTGCAGAGCACAAAAGATGACAGAATGCCACTGTTTAAAAAAAAGAGAAAGAAAGAGTTCATGCTCTGTCTCGTTTATGTTCATTCGTGTAAATATTTTTGCAGAGCAGCAAAATCCAACCGAGCAGTCAGAATGAAAGGGGGAGGGGCCTGAGGAGTGGCCAACCAATCCCAGCAGCAACTGAACACTGTCAATCATGGAAGTGACCACGCCTTAAACAGCTCTCAGCTTTCTTGTGAATGTGTTTGTTTGTCTGACGGTAAATGTTTAAGCTTTGAGGAAAGCTAGTTACAAATACTGTACACAGAGATAATAACAGTTTTTTAAAAAACAAAAGCTGTTAAGGCGTCTTTGTTGTTAAGTGAGATTCATACATGAGGTACTGTGTTGTCCATGTGAGCCACTGCACAGCAATAAATACAAACATGAATCATAAAAAAATACAAATCAAATGTGTCTGTTCCCCAGAGAGGTAGTTTGTTATGGTTACAATTCGGACTCCGAAAAGAGACCAACATCAATTTTATCACTGCCTTTCTCATGTCTCGCCATATTCATCATGCATAACGCATTTCTTGCAACCATTTATGCATTACATGTTGTCTTGGTTTGTCTGATTTGTGTTTATGCCGAGTGTTTTGCAGGGATCTCATCTCAATCTGTTATCACTAAATCAGAACAAAACAAGTAAGTTGTGTATGATTACTAAATATGCTGAAGACTGGAAGATATTATCGTTTTCCAGTTTAAAATTGAATTAACACCCTCATTCCAGAAAGAATTGAGCAGCTTAGTACAGAGAAAAGGCATAAAGACAACAAAATAGACAGTCAAAAAGAGTGAAAGAAATATCTGTAATTACCTACACTGGGCAGGAAGTTAGCATTCAACTACTTTCCTATGTTTTGCATATCTACTCGCACAAACATACATAACCTCTGCCCTGTGCCACCACCTGTACACTAATACCATAATATCAAAACTAGTCTACAAGAAAATATTTTAATCTTTTACATTTTCAAAGAAATACTCATAGATATATATATAGCAAACCTTCCATATCATTAAATCTTAAGTGCCATGACTAAGTTATTTATTAGTAATAACAAGTGTGTACTGAGGAAATTACAACTTTCTCCTTACCTTGAACTTTCTCCTTCACACACAAACACACACAATCCATCTCATGCTGGGCCAAATATACAGCGCCCAGTCATATGTGAATATACTCGGTGTATAGATAAATGCTATACATCTCCTCGCTAACTTTATAAATGCTCTCAACCACAGACGCACACACCGTTCTCGCCCAGTAAACGAGAACAGTTTCCAGGTAGTTAAATTCAGCTTACGCGATCAATAAATCACCGACCCGGTTCCATCACGGATATCAAAGCTAAAGACAATCTTCATTTTCTAAGATTAACTCCCATACCACAGAAGAAGTTTTTCTAATGACCCTGAGCCCTGACAAAGTAAAAGATTCATATAAATCACACATTTCAGCCCTCAAATTTGACTCAGAAGTCCTTGACGACAATCCCAAACGTATCACCTACATCTATTATACACAGTGAAGGAAAGGACTTTGGGGGCGTCGCCCAACCTCCCCCCACCCACTGAAGACCAAAGTACTCAGCACACTTAAAATGCATAAGTTAAAGATAAATTACAATTAAATATGGACAGCCGAGGCCAAGCTAAGGCAGTTGTGTTTGGTTTGGGTGACAAACACAGGCAGTGGCTATTGTGATACTAATACTGTGTTCATAGACATGCATAAAAATCTACACCATAGCCAATGGTATTATGGGACCCTAAATATTGTGTTTAGGTAATAACAGCCAGAATAAAAGAAGCTAAGGTGAGTTATAAGCAGAACTTAAACTGTGCTTTAAAATAACAACAATACAGAAATTACCCAGTGTTACAATCCAACACTGTAGTTATGAGTGACAAACATTATGCCTTATATTCCCAGCCAATATATCTAACTAATGTGTCAATTAACAGTTACTGGCTAATTCTTACAAAGGTTCAAATCATATTTTATCCCATCATAAAGAAAACAATATTACCATAATTAAAGTGTCATTAAAGTGTCATGTTTGACACAAAGTGAGTTTTTAAATTTTGGTTTTGGAGTAAAATATATGTTTACTCGATTATATCCTTTATCCCACAGTCTGTCAGGGTACTTAAAACATAAAAGCAATAATTTCATGATAAACAGCATTCAGTCTTTTCTCAGCTAAGCCATGAGGAATAACACATGAGCTAAAATCTAGACTGATTTTTCAAAATTAACAAAATAAAGCCCATCCTATAGAAAAAGGAATAATGGAATGCAAGAGTTAACAGAAAAAGAGAGAATGGTTAAAAATAAGCAAACAGACACATAGGGAAAAACACCTATAGGCATAAATACACATATAAGCACCTCCTATAGGCATATAGGAGGACAATGTAAAATATAGAGGTAAAGCTTTCAGTTTTTTAAACATAATTAATGATTCCAATTTCTATATCTCTGAATAATCACATGGTTAGATTGTAGTACTTTGTTTACATATTTATTATAGTTAGCCAGGGCTGCAGGGTCTCCCTCTCTGAAATCCACCATAAGCCACAAAAAAGCTTATATCAAACTGTATTTACACTTATTAGTGAAAGTAAGAAATAGATATTAAGATTATGTACAGGTTAGCTTTATAATGAGTGCTGAAGCAGCACTGGCCATTTTGCACAGGCGTCAGGGTAATTGCCCAATCACAGCACAGGCGAATAACAGTAGAGAAGACAGCCATTGGTTCAGCAACCTATCAGAGCCCTGGATGCAGAGGAGAGGGGGCGGAGCTGCCGTCTGATTGGTTAAGTGGCTATGCGAGGGGTAAGTTAGAGCTTGTGTGCTTGCATTAGTATTTTCAACCCTGTGCATTTAAAGGCAGGAGGTGAAGAGACAGGAGATCAGCAGTAGTGGACAGCGCTTTTGGGCAAGCATGCAGAAGTTTAGACCAGGACCAAACACACACACACACACATACATACATACACACACACACTCATCTTATAAAAGCCTAAAACTAAGTCTAATACGATTGGCTATTGAAAATACAGTAATATATACTGTATTTTGTTGCCACAGTGAAAACACCACTGACCACATGACATTCTGGTAAGAACGTCCTAACATAAAATATGGAAACATCTATGGCACTCCCCAACCAATCTGTAAATTATACTCAGGTCCACATTGACTCTCCAACCACAGAACTCTGCAGAAAAATTCTGTTTCGTTATTTACAATGTCCTGAACTTTTTTCCGGCCCCTAGCGTGTGTGTTTTAAAATATGCAATAAAGCATGTAGCGCTCTCGACTCAATTTACCGTATTTGTTTCAAACAGAGATGTCGACAGAGAGACTAGAGATTTGCTAGAGATCGCAGCATTAAAGCCATTTCAGAAATTCTTCCCAATACCTGTAAATGTTTTTTAGATTCCATCTAGGCCTAAATATAAGGAATACACACTCACACACACTCACTTATTTCGTCCTGAAAACTCTGTATGTATGTTTTAAGGTGATTGTCCGTACATTCACACCACCCTCACTCCACCTCTCTGGGTCACACCATCTGACCCATCATCTTCACGTGACTTGGCCATGGTTGCTAGGTGACCTGTCCTCCGAAGACTTCCAGTACGAGGGGTGTCAGCTGCATGCTGTGCTCGGGCTGGAAGGAAAGGGAACGATACTGCTTTGAATGCTCTTCGTTCAGGCTGCGGAGGTCGGCCAGCTTTTGGATCATCTTCGCGTAGAGCAGCTGTCCCCCCGGGTGATTCGCGCGGATGTACGCCTGAAGAATCTCGGACAGCCGGTCCTGCAGAGACTCCACACGCTCGTGGTCCTGCACCCCTGGTCGGTCTGCCATTAAAACACAGGGAAATGAGATTGGAGACCACCACTCTGAAAAGTCTGTGAAAGCAATTTCACTTGGAAGAAGGTGTGAGTTTTCCAAAAGTTTTCCAAGAGTGCTAACTTCTGCTCTAACACGTTAATGGACTAATGTTAGTGTTAAATAAACATGGAACTTTTCTCCAAGTGCTGTTCAGGTATTTTTAGATGTGCCCATGTTGAAAGGACTTTTCAGTGGATCAGGAACCAAACGGGTGAAAACCAAAGAGTGGAAAATGGAAAACCTTAAGTGGAACGATTATAAAAATCCCGTTGAGCAGGGAGGGGACATTACTGTCACCCCACCCTGCTCACATCTATCACTACGCATTAAGCATTAGGTCAAACGCCTTATTTCTATTGGACAGAAGACAGAAGGAGCTAAGAACATAACTGTGGATTAGTCCAGTGGATGAATGAGCAATGAGTGAAAACATCATAACAGAATTTGAATCATAACTCACTAAATCTAATGAATTACAACATTGTTGTCCTCGATTTCCACCCTGGTACTGACCTGGAGACAGCAGGCAGATGGCCATCAGCAGAACATGTTCTTCCTCATGTAGGTTGAGTTTTTTCAATCCCACCTGAAACTTCACCAGAGGCTCCAGCAACTCCAGAGTGTGTCCAGCTGCATTTCCCAGACAAACAAAAACAACAAGATGATTTCATTAGCCAGAGAAACCATTTACGTTTGTTTAAAAAAAGCTACAGACAGTCTGTGTGTAAGAGAGAGTGAAAGAAACTTTGTTCAGAACCATTTTAAGGTGCAGTGTGTTATTTCTGTGCTAATAGCACAGAATAGTGACAGTTGCCAAACCCCTTTTTTAATCACTCCTATTGCTCCGCCCCTGTGGGCCAGTGTTTCACACAGTCCCACCCCAAACTCTCACCATAGGTTGAGACACAAATTGACATGTAGCATTTAACCTCTGCAAGCTTAAATCTGCAGAGCATATAAAGGTTGAAATTTCAACCTGAAAAATGGCATCAGGTTACAGTAAATGTGTCAAAGTTTAAAACAGGTCAAAGCAGCATGAAAGGATATGAATATTATAATTTAATAAATAATTTATATTTCACCTTTAACTTATCATTTACTCTCAGGAAGTGATTATTATCATATATACCGCTGTCATTAAACAAACGCATTAAAACTTGCAGTAAAACGCACCTTTTGTGACATCATTGACGCAGTATTTGAAGTCCGGTCCTCCGCAGCTCCAGCTCATGTCCTCTAGACTGAAGGACTGGTTGGATCTCAGCATGATCACTTCTATAGCGCTTGACTTCAGCAGAGCAATCTGATCTTCAGCTGTCAGCTCCCTGAGAAACACGTGAACAGACCCAAAAAAGACGTCAACATTGGCTGCCTGCGCTGGATTCTGTGAATGGCAGATGTAGAAGGTGCGTTTGGTTCAGATATCACGGCATGCTATGGTAACGCTGGTTACCATAGTAACATGCTGTCCGTGGTACGTATGCACGCGCAGACGTTATGAACAGAGCTGGTAAATATATGCAGGTATGCAGAGGCGTGCAAGAAACGTGCATCTACAGCGACAATCTGTAAGGTCAGATCTATTTTTACGTTCCTGGGGAAATCAAATAAGACGATTTTCAAGTCAACATAAGCCTGTGGGGAAAAAAGACAGAATTTTCCACAAACGGCTGTCTGTTTTCCGGCACATGGATGAAAGGAATGGACAAAACTACCTTTGCTCAGGGCCTCGCGAGGGCCTCAGGGCCTCGTAATGGGGAAACGGGGAACTTTGTGGAGCACTCACAAAAATTTCTTTCCGGGCCCCTTTAAATGAAGAGATGGCCCTGCCTCTGAAACACAAACACAACACTGTACCTGAACCCGGGAATCATCTTGGCAAATCCGATGACTTTCTGAATGCTGTAGGACACCAGGTCTGCCAGGTGAGGAAGCATGGAAAGACTAGAGCCTTCATCCTCTTTGGACTCGGGACTGGAGCCCTGCTCCTGATACATCATCAACAAGCTGCTGAGATTCATCTTGCGGTCTCCTGACTCTACAGATGTGCAGAAAGAGGGAAACAGAGGCAGTGTATATAAGTATACATTATTATAAATACCTAGCCCCTCTGCTCTTTAGACACAAGTATTGGCCTATGAGAAAAACATTGACTACTAATAGAAACGTTTAATGGTTTCCAGTAGATGCATGATTATATTACAGTAGATCAGCACCGATAGATGAGCACAACTGCTTTATGTTATTAAAATGTAAAAGCACATATTAATATTTACATTTATGCATTTGGTAGACGCATTTATCCATTTATAATTTGCATTTATTTGTGTAAGTTAATTACAGTGCATCCAGGCTACATTTGAGCAGTATTCTATTCTGTTATTCTTATTTTGTCCCATCTGCTGTTTTTTTTAATGGCTGGACAATGTTGTGTGGTGTCTTGCTGTTTTCAGTGCAAGGAGGGACGTTTAAGTTAAATGGCTAAATTCAAAATAAAAATGCTAATTTGGAGCCACAAATTCTTCTATGCAGAGTTAAAGGGACAATATTCCAATTTTCCATTATTTTATATTTGACATTAACATAATTAAATGAAGACTTAATCATTAATTTTACACAAATAACATGTTAAAGTGACAGACACAATATAAACAAATTTACAGAACCGACAACTCAAGATTATAGTGACTCATGTATAAATGAACAACTTTAAATATAAACACATAAACAACTGGCTGCATGATATATATGTGTGTGTGTGAATCGCCTATTTATCATTAAAGCGTCTCTCCCATGACGTCAGGCGCAGTGAGATGGACGGTTCCTGCTGTGCAGATAAGACACTTAA
Organism: Yasuhikotakia modesta; assembly: GCA_036877545.1. Classification (NCBI taxonomy): domain Eukaryota; kingdom Metazoa; phylum Chordata; class Actinopteri; order Cypriniformes; family Botiidae; genus Yasuhikotakia; species Yasuhikotakia modesta. Next base: position 13,913 of record JBAJNP010005641.1, read on the forward strand.
CCATCTAACACACAAACATACACACACCACCCCTGCCTCGCACAGGCTGAAAAACATTTCTCAGAATAAACTTTACAGGTGATTAATGCATAGATGGGTTTAAGTGAGTGGGTGCATGTGTGTTTGTTTAGCATGTATGTGTGCGTGTGTGTCACCTGGAGAGTGGCTGAAAGAGTCAGAAGAGGCATCTGATAGAGAGTGGAGTGAGGCGGCACGGCTAGCACTACGTGTGACCGGACCCTCTCTAACCGGAGGCTGCAACACAACACATCAAAACACACTTATGCACATATATGATTTAAAATGTTACGGTCTATTTACACCAAGACTTAATTCTGTCCAAGAAACTTCAATTTCAATTTGAATCAATGCTGTTAATCTGTCTATTTATACACAGAAAACATTTCTGTCACACTAATTGTGTGGCGCCACCTGTTGGAAGGGAGTAAATTTGCATTTTTATTCAGCTGCTGTTGCATTGATTTGATCCAGATTCACACAGAATTCTCACAAGGAAAAATAGTTTCTGTGTAAACATGTCTAAAGGCTCACTTTGAACTGGACAAATATAACAAAAGAGAACAAAAATCAGTTAATTTACTCTAAAGCGTGTGAAGTCAGAGTAGGAATCATCATAGGTTTTGTGGTGAGCCTCCACCAGAGTATCGATGACGTTGCGCTGCTCATCTGTGAGGCGGGGCTTCTGCGCCTCCTTAAGTGCCTCCTCGTCCTTTCTCCTCTGTATCAGTTCCTTTTTTCTCTGGACCTCCTCGTCTGTCAGAATAACTGAGGGGAAAAACAGCAGATGCATTTAAAAGTGCAAGCAAGCATCACTGAGATGATCTAGAGAGATGGACTACATGTCTGTAGCCATGGAAGTTTAATCAACAACATGCATTGGCTAGACAAGCCTGAAAAATACTATTTTGGTGTCATTTAAACTAAAAACACAGTCTATATTGCCGTATTGCTGCTGAATTACATGCAGCCACTGTGGTCTTGAGTTTCTTTTAATTCTATTAGCTGGCAAAAACCACAAATTTGGGTTCTGAAGAGAACCACACAAAAGGAGTGTTTCGCTGTATAAAACTTCCTTCACCACAAGAGAAGTGAATGGGTAACTATGGAAACATGAATTGTTTGTTATTATTTTTTTAAATATACATTTTTTTTGTTTCCACTGACTGAAAATATACTTTTTTTTATGTAATATTAGGTTAAACTTTGTGAATTTATCAACAACCTCCATGCCTTGTCTGGTACTCTCTGGGGCACAAAACCACAACCACATTTTGAAGACATGAGTCACTTCAATTTGTTTTGAATCACACTGTTACCTTGAGCACAAAGCAGCAAGTCTTGTTTCGAGCCATTAAGGTGGATAAAAAAATGGTTGTTAAAAACTGCCTCTTTGTTTTAAATTGCTTACAATTCTTCACGGTGCATGTGTAAAAAACAATGTTTAAAGAATATTCACCACGGTTGGCCTCTTGTGAACAACAGCAAAGCTAAGCTAAGACAAGATCTAAAATAAGCTACCTCAGGTTTCAAAATGAATTGGGAGAGACGGCCTCTAAGGATCATGTGATCACAAACTGCAAAATGACTTTATGCAAACAAGCTTCCTTTGTATACTTGCTTACGTCTGGAACGTCCCTAGAAACAGTATTTACCTCTGGCATTGCCCTTTGGGGTTGTTACCATGGCATTTACAAATTATCAAGAGACTTACGCAAGTTCAAATAAAATAAACATTAAATTAAAGCTGCAATCCATAACTTTGACCCCCCCGCCATGTACTTAAAAAATATTTTCTATTATGCATTTCAAATAAGGTTTAAAACATAATTCATGATGGTTGCAATAGAGATCTTGTTGAACACTGATCTGTCTCGTACGTAATAACTGATTTCTATTCAATTTCAACCCTAAAAAATTACAGATTGCAGCTTGAAAATGTGTTACAATGAAGGATATCTTTGCTTGTGGCGATCGATGGTGTGAGACGCATGTAGGCTAGTTACTCACACTCTTTCATCATGCCAATATCCAGGCAACGCTTGAGTCTGCAGGCCTGGCAGTGGCGACGGTTGTCTTTAGTAATGGTGCAGCTTCCATTAAATGGACAGGTGAAACTGGCCTTCCGCTTCATGCTGCGCCTAATGAACACACAAGCGCACATACGTGAACAAAACAGCATCTATTAATAGCCTGGAGGTATCATACTAGTTACAGATAATGTGTGGTAATGTATTTCTTAATGAACGTCTGTGTAAATGTGTTAATGCCAAACTGGAAAATGTGTGTGTGTGTGTGTGTGTGTGTGTACCTGAAGAAACCTTTACAGCCCTCGCAGGTCATTGCATTAAAGTGAAAGCCAGTAGCTTTGTCGCCACACACACCACAGATCCGTGGAACATTACGGTCAAACTCATCTGGCACTTGAGTGGATGTACTGACGGCCGACTCCATCACTACTGGAGACACGGTGGAAGAGACAAACATGGAGAAAAGAGAGAGACACACACACACAGATGTTGTCATATATACACAGCAGTGCATTTGTGGCACCATTAAGAGATGATGAAGACAGAAGGTGCGTCTTAATCAGATCCCTAGTTCCTGAAGCAGTATGTTGTGCGCACAGATTCAGTGCCACAAATTCTGGCAGTCACTTGCTACACACAAAAACACTGACTGTAGTAAACACACATCACTATTTATTAACAACTGGTGGCACTGAAACCATTTCTAATATCTTCTACCAACATTCAGACAAAATAATTTCTAAACGATTCTTCGAATTGTGTTTGTTTCCTGACTAAAATGTGTGTGTTCCATCCCAATGCAACTCAATAAAGTTCTGTGTCTTTTTAAAACATCCCTGTACGATGCCAACCTGCATGATGACATTTCTGGTACGGGGAACATGTTCCTGGTTGTTGCAGTGAATTGTGGGTATTTTTAAGAAGTGAACATTTCAGCGCACTGGAACGTTTTTCACAGCGGGACTGCCCTGGTTTCTGAACTAGTGAACTGATTAAGACTCTGGGTAACACGTCTGAGGCAGAAAAAACAAAAGAGTATTATGAATTTCTTTGCCATTGACCGACGGCATAACAGAACCACAAATCATAAATGACATTCTTTTGCAAGTGCTGAATAATTAACGATCTTTAAATAGAACGGTAAATCATTTTGATTAAAGCCATGAGGCCAGTATCACAAACACAATGGGAAAAAAGTTCTTTATGTAAGCAACGCTAATGTATGCGCATCGATAAAGACAGCGCAAGAAAGAGGAGAATAATAATTAGCTATTGGGGCTTCAACAGTGAGGAAGGACAGGACTGTCAAAAACAGAAACAGGCCAGATTTGAGTGGTTGCACGAGACCTTTCTGATCAAAACAAACAGCTGGGAGCTTTAATGGCTCATCAGAGCTATCAGAACCGTTTTGGAGTGTGTTTTTTAAAAATGAACAAGGTCAGCAAGCATTTAAGCACATAAAATCAAAAGCTATCTGAGCAATCTGATGAGAAACGGTTGCCATGCTGAAATAAGTCAGAGGTCACAGTGACACGTCAACTGAAACAGCTAAATGCATAAGGTGATAAGAATATTGTCACAATAAATGTGTTTATGAAGAACCTGATGAGCAGGATTACAAGATAACAGCACTGGAATAACCCCTTCGCTCCCACGGAAAGGGTGATCAGCAATAAAGTGGTTAAAAAAAGACGAGAACATTTCGTTCCATGCGAGCGGGTTTGCTGAAGGGACATCACAACACTGTAGGTACAAACAGGAACAGCGTGAACCAAATAAACACACTTCAGCATAGAATGTGATGTCACAGTCTTCCTGTTTTCACCAAGTTATGAGGAAATTCCAACTTTGGGGAAAATTGTCTTTTTTGTAAGCTCCTCATACAATCTTTAATTTGGAAAATACACTGGAAGTTTCACATAGTTTTCCTACAGAAATACCAGATCGGCTCATGAATGCACACACACACGCACACACCCACACATTTACTTATCTATAAATGGGGACATTCTGTACACTTCCGTTGCTTTATACATAGCTAGTTATGAACAATATAACCTAACACTCACCCACACTCCAACACTCACAAAAATACTATTTCCTATATGTTTACAGCATGAGGATGTTCGCAAAAAAGGCTTTGTTCAGATATGTCAGGTTTTGCTGACTTTTGGGTACAAATTGGTCCCCAATATATGGTTAAGTAAAGCCTTCACACACACACACACACACACACACACAAATGCACAAAATATGACTCAAAGTTAAACTTCTAAGATTACTGCACGCAGAAGAACTCACCAATAAAATGATTTCAAAAGACTTCACCGCATAATGAGGCATTTATCTAAATTGGGCCCTTCATTTATTCAAGTTCTCAAAATGTGAGACACATTTGAAGTCTGTTTGGTTGGCGATAAGCCATTAACGTGGCAGTTCTTAAACGAAAATGTTTGGATGAAACCTACAAATGGACACCATGTTTCCTTCCAGTAATGATGTCCTTTTTGCCAATTTTTAAAAGGAACATCTATAAAAAAGGAGAGAATTTTTTAATTATATTAGATTACACTGTATGTACATCATTTACATCACACTTTAATGTATGTGAGTGAAATTGGGAAGCAATTGTTGGATACTAAATACTAAACAAGGCTACATACTAAATACTAAATAGGGCAACAGTGTCCTCCATGTATTAGGACAGTTAAACCCCATCTGAAAACAAGTTTCAAATTAGAAGTATTGAATCAAATGTCACCTATTTAAAAGCCAACACAAGCATGTATAAACACATATACCTGTAGAAACTCGATGAATCCACAAAACTCGCCTTGGAAGAGACCTGTGATTTTTACTTACATAATTGTGCATGAGTTTTTTAAATACATGCACATCTCAGTGCAGTCAAGTGCGGCGAGAAAGTCATTTAGTTTGATTATTTTGGATCGTGCCTGATTCCTCAGCCTGCAGAACCAATCTTTTAATAATAAAGTAGACTCGGTGAACTAAGCTGTAGCTTTGACTGATTATGTGAATTTTTTCTACAATGTGGCCCAGTCCCCATCAACTATTATGAGCAATGCTCCACATTGTAGTTAAACTAAACTATAGCTGACATTTACGGACCAAAAACGTATACGTTCGATCTGTCTTTCCAGAAAGGACACCAAATGCAAATCTTAGACCTTTGCAGGACCATTACAAGAAAGTTGCTTTCACAAGCCTCCGAAATCATTAACTCCACACGCTGTGTGTTTTGTAGAGGATGTGGACTGTGCACATGACAAAAGTCAGACAGAATTCTTACCACATTAGCACTAGCTTTACTATATGGCTTCTCTTATCAACACACATATAGCGTAAAAGAGATAAGAGATTTTCAGAAATGTGAAATGTGTCCTAAATGGGTGCTTGGGTTAATGTTTTATTGACACCACATAACGTCTTAGGACACCTGTAAACGTGGAGGGCATGCTGGGATAATTTAGGTCTTGACATGTGAACACAATATGGCAACAATGGCTCTGTTTCGCTATATGTGTGATCGCGATGCCCTTTAAGGTTCTACAGAGTTAATCATTAAATGGCCAATACATTGCAGAGCTCTGATGAGTATGTAGGCCAAGGTGTATGAGAAAACTTTGTTTCTTAAGACGGCTGACCTGGTTATGATTGCGAAGGTTTGCTTTATCACACAGAAGATGACTAAACTGGAGTAAATCACATGTTCATAGTTAACTTATTGTATATGCAAGCTTAAAAACATTATACGTTTACGCAAACACAGATTACCATATTCCATAATATACTGCCATGGTTATAGTGTAACACACAACTTTAGTCAAATTGTAAATCAATATGTCATAAAAGTTACAACATTCTAACTCTGTTGCTATGACGATACCTAAATTGTCATATGTAACTATGGTATCTCCGCAATAAATAGTTATAGCATTTGTATAACAAGGTTTATTTCCACTAGTGTGTAATGCTAGTGTGGCATTTAGGCAAAGTTAGGAATCATAAATTTGGGTAAACACAGAAAAGCGCCTCAGTCTTTGTAGCAAAAAGGGTGAGGAACATTTGTATGTGAGATGGGAAAAAAACGCTTGTCAGGGTTTCATAAACCTTCATTAGCTATGACAACAGACAGAGACGGAGTCATGTTGCAGGAATGCCAAAACTGGTGTGGAGACTGTGTGGAAAACGCAGAAACGTGTAGAAAAGCACATGCTAAAGAGAAAAGTTTCTGAGAAAAGTTCCCACACTCAGAGGGACAAGGCAAAGTGAATTTAATGGCTATAATGCAAGAACAATCCGCAGAGCTATAAAAACAATAAAACAGACAGAGGCTCTGAGACGGAAAGACACAAACGCATTACCCCCGCACACAATCATCCAACGGCCTGCACAAACACACACAAGACGAGGAAACGTGTGTGTGCATGTAATGTGTAGCGAGGAGCCAGCAGGGTCAGTTCGGGTCCAGAACACACAGAAAACGCTGCTGTCCTCAAACGAACCGTACTGGAAACACACTGTCACACGCTCAAACACACACACAAGTCTCTCTCACTTTCTTTTACACACACACAACAGACAAAAATTCCACAAGTACACCACACAAACACAAACCTACAGCCGTGCCAAGCAACAGTCTATGAGGACATGGCAAACTCATTTTTTCAGCCAAATTCTTTTATTTAGATCAGAAATTACCATTTGCATAGACTACAAACTTTTACACACAACATAAAGGTTTGAGGCTGCCAGACACATTCTGCAGACTTTTTTTCCACAGTGCTGATTTGTTGGAAGGAAAATTTGTGGAATTCTAGAGAATAAATTTAAACGCTGTAAATATTTCTGATTCAGATGAGAGTGCTGCACCCGTATTGGTATTTCAAAGTATAATCAAATAAGGCAAACACATTAAATAAAAAACAATGGGGCGGGGCATGCATAGGAACTTGAGAATGACGGCATTCGAATTCTGCGGATATCTGCAGAACTTTCCGTGTGGACCTTCTTGTAAGTAATTATCTACGCTTGATGTTGGCCACAAGCAGCCTTTACATTAACAGAGCTCTCGGGATACTTGTATAGCAATCAAGCTGGTTTCGTTTTAAACTCAGGAAATACAATACATTTGTGGAGCAACACAAATCTGATCCATATAGGCCGACATCACAGAATCACATTCTCAAAGGAAAAACAGTCTTCAACATAAACACAGCTTAATACAGTAAAGACTGCTGCACATCTCAGCTTCTACTTTTTACTGTTCTACAAATTTTTAGGGCTTGCATTTCTTAGTCAAATATACATTTCTCTATAATCTTAGCTTAGGTTGTTTCACAAGAAAACTCTTAGATACTTATATTTAAAATGCATTATTTACATCAAGCACATTGTACACACTGACACTATATAAATTATAAAATAAATGCTAGTACATGTAATTACATAAGAACGCTATATAATAAATAATTGACCACTGTCAGGACACCGATTTCCTACACAGCTAAGCGACTTTGTACATCTCATGTATCAGTCGCTTCTTCTCACACAATGATTTCATCTCAAGTCAATATTTAATTTGGCAAGTACCCAAGTAATAAGCAGTATAATGAAAAGTCAAATAGTTATTATTGCAAAATAGGCCTTAACAGGGTGATCAGTAAGACAGTCACATGGAGCCAAGGTAAGTTACTTTGTTTCCCTACCCAGTACTGGACAATAAAAAATATCAACAGAATCTAAATACAATCATATTAAAAGCATGAAAAAATCCTCTGCTGTATTATTTTTGCCTGCTGAATTCTCAATGAAGCCCATGCAGCTTTGTAGACGCAGCCACGTACAGCAATGTCAAGCAGTGAGCAAATAGCAGCGATCCACAGTGGCCAAAGATACGCAATGCAAAGACACACATTAATCATTTATCATTCCATCACGCTGAAAACCCTGCCCACACTGGACATCAATTATTTCTGAACTGTTAAAATCATAAGCAAACAAACATTATTTTTAAAAATGCAAAGCTAACGAGACAACTGCAAAGATTTGCCTCACTAAATAAACATCAGGCCCACACCACATGTTACAAAAGTCAAAATCAGCATGTTTACTAAGAAAAAAAGCTGTGAATAGTTTCTTTACATGCGTGTCTTTGGTTACCCTTTCCGTAATGCGACCACTCCGCTGTTCACGCAAAACATGGGGCAAGAACACACACATGACCAGAAAAGTGTAACTGACTCCTCCTTCCACTTTCCTCCCTTTTCCCTCCTTCCGTACAGGGGGTCTTTCTACCCTGCGTCCAATCCCAGTGGTCTGCATGCATGCACACACACACATACATACAGAGCCAACTTCCCCTTCAATGGGCCTCTCCACTGGGCTACAGTCAAAGCCTCACAGCTTCAGCCTAGAGTAACAGAAACTACACACAGGCCCACACATTCCAGCCTGTAAAATGAGCACCGCCACAATAACAACCAAAACATCACAATCCAGTTCCTTCAAACAAAGCAAACACATCATCAATGCAACCTCTACCAAGTGAGACACGCATAAGCAGGCGGCACCACATGGACTCAGAAAGAGTCGAGATTGTGAGCTGAATATACAGGTGCGTGGGTATTCTCAAGATGGTAGCCTGAACAGATGATTTTCCAGTAAAGGAGAGTATGGATTTTGCAATCAGGAGAGACAGATATTCTAGAGCATAGTGGAATAAAAAATCCACTTTCCTTTAGTACATTATGGAACTTACAGCATTAATCCTGCTATTCTGCTGTTGTCTTTTCTATTTACTGGTTTATTTACAGTTGCTCTGTAATTAAACAGCCTGTCATTTTACTGTACATGATAAGACACATATATTACCATTTATTTCAATACAAAATATTGCAATACATTATTGCACGTCTCACCTCAAGGGTTTCTCAGTGCTCCTGCCCCATTGCTGGTGTTGTTTACATATAAAAATGTTGATTCAATTAAACCATCACTATTTGCTATTTAATTATACTTCTTACATATAGCATAATATACCAAAAAGTACTTTATTTTTTGCACATCTTCTTTGTCATTGTCTGTTTAATGCACCCTTCTTTATTTTTATTTTAACCTTGTTTTAAGTTAACTTTTGTAACCAGTGCAAAGATAAATAAATATGCATTTTAGTATTTAACCAGCAATGATAGATTTTACAAATATAAATAAAAAGGAAATATTAATGCATAAACAGTATGTGCATGTATACAGTAACATATGAAAACCAATGACACCAAGCAAAAAGAATAGATTTCGGACATCTGTTCAGGGTATCACGTCTAATACAATTACACGGTTGACTCATACTTTTCCTCTCAAATGATCAAACCTAAGGCGAGGGTTTGCACAAAAAGCATCATTCACAAAACAACTCCTGCTATCAATTGATTATAACCACCCACACAAGACAAACACAACTAGTTTTAGGCAAGACAAACATACCACCGGTCTAACATAGGGTGAGTGACACCAACCCAGTTAGCGTGTAATTAATCATTTGAAAATATGGGCCACTTTACAAACAAAGCGGCCAATTAAATTCTTTTGACCATGTTTGTCTGACGTGTCCAAACTGGTTGTGCTGCCCACTAGGAACATTGAAGCCCAGTTCAACAGACATGTTAAACAAACAATGCACACTACTACAGATTCTCAACATAGCAACAGCACAATGTGCTTCCATGTCAAACAGCTTCTATATAATCCATAAGGGCATTATGTTATATTACGACGGATACAACCAGATTTTTAATAAATGTTTCTATACTACAATTCTATACCACAAAACGAAATTGCAGTTTCGTTACAATTTGTTATGGCATTTCATAAACCTTGTAAACATCTTGTAAACATTTGTTTAATAACAATCAATGAATTATTGCAAAATCTTACGACTTTATATTAAAAACGAATAATAATAATTTCCACCTGACTTTTAAACGTAAAACTAATGTTACACAGACCAGTTGTTTACGTGCATTTACATTTAAATACATAGGAAAATACCAATTAAAATAGTACGATAGTTCAGTTAAATTACTGTACAGTAACGAATGTTTTACAGTCGCTACAAAATACGACAATGTTAGTTAATGCAATAAAAATGATAAAGAAAGTTATGATTTTGAAATCACCCTGTTATGATATGATCATAAACAGAGAACCTGATCAACATTATTTGGTTAGAAAAGCGTAGTGAACGTCCAAAGCAGCAACTTTGTAAAGTCATTTGCGTGTATAAAAGCGCTTGTAAACTATACAGTTAAATTGTCGCCGTGTCTGGATGATGTCGCAGTAGGAAATTACCGCAACAGATGAGCCGATCCGAAGTCATAGTACTAAACTCGCTTCTTACATTGCATTAAACATAATTCCTATTGCAATACACCAAATTTGCTGCTTTAGGTCATTTTCCAATAGCGACTGTACTCGGAGACATGCGCAAAGTTTTCCATGAATTGAATAACTTGCCAAGGTCGGTGTTTAAATTGCATTGAATCAGTGCAACGGGAAAATCTACAAACAGATGCATTTCTAACCCTCGAGAAACGTAAAGTAAATAAACCGACACTGGACAACAGCGATGACCCACATAAACCACAACGCTGGTATCATGTGCCAAGTTGATGCTGACAAAAACAGTCACTTGAGTAGGTTACCTAACATTAGCAGACTAGCAGCTTTTGTTTTGCATTGCAGGAGTGTGTGCGAAACGCTCGCTTTGGCAATAGTGTGTGTAAGAGTAAACTGGTTGCTTCATACCTGCGTGTAACTTTTCCGCTCGAACGTAATGTGACTTTTGCTGGTTTGCTCTCGTCCGTAACTTGTAAATCTCGTTTCTTTTTCACGCCTGTAACTTGGCGCCAGCTCACATGCTAGCACGCCGAGGCACGGAGAAAAAACACGCCCACCGCCTCAGCAGCGCAACCCGCAGAGGGTCGCCTCGCTCCACGTCCAACCGCACCGCAGCCCCGTACTCACGGACGAGCCTGTGGCGGAGCTAGTCGATGCGATGCTAACGAATTATGCTGCGGCTTTGTGATGCATCCCGTGCGGATTTCTGGTGGATTAACTAAAGAAGTATTAAAAACGGGAATCGAATCTGAAAGCAGTTCCTTCGCGCCCTACAAACGATCCGCCGCGTTGGGTTTCCGGGTGCAAAACAAACTTTGAACCCACGCTGGTTAGAACTGTAAAAATGTTGTACTTGACCCTAAATGGATGGGACTCCGTGTAATTATGCCCCGCCCCGACTCTATCCAGCACAGCGGATGTTCCTCCAATAACGGATCAAAGGCTCTCTGTGAGCGTGCGTCCGCTGTTTTGGTTGGTGTGACATCCTCTGCCACGCGCGCACTGTTTGGACAGGTCGGGTGTTCGTAAAGCGCGTGGGGACAACTCCCACATTCCGCAAGCAAAACACACTCACGCGCACCCGCACGCACCCCACCGCATTCACAGTCGAGCAACTGCGCGCACACAAACGCACGCACACACGCATACACACGCTCACGCGCACGAGGGGTGTGTCGTGACGTCAGAGGCACCGAAGAGGTAAACAGTTTGTCCGCATGAGGTCGAGCCTCGCATTCATCTATAGGGGAGAAGTGCTTGTTTGTGCACTTCACTCAGCATTGCCAGGCCGGCGTGAGAAAAGCCGCAGAGAAACGTTGTAGACGTTATATAAGTAAAATGCTATGAGTGCAACACAAAACAAACGGTGGCCGAGCCAATAACCTACTTAATGTAATAGCAATAGGCGATTTCCGGTCCCTTGAATTACAGCAGTAAGTGGAAATGTTCAACCGCCTATGACGGGCAGTCTTTGTTAAAAATACAATATTTGGGTTAGTGAGGAGATGAGTTCATGGGTTTCTTGGGTGTGTCTGTCTGAGTAGTATAGCAGAGGACTGTGTTTTAGGTTTTAAACGCTATTTACTAAATAGTATGTATCCGTAAGGGAGGACACACACACTCGATCGATGTGAGCCTCGAACACATGGGGAATTCGGTCCTGTGGCACCCAGTGGGAGAAGAATGGCTGCGCGCGTATAGATGTGCTTGCGTGGCCATATCGGTGTCCCACAGAATTAGTACAAATAATGGTGAATTATGCGCCAAAGAAACAAAAATGATAGCGACTTAAAAAGAGGAAAAGCCACCAGCGGAGGTAAAAGATGCTGGAAGTGAGGGGCCTCTCTCGGTTTCCGTCGATCTAGCGCAGGAATATATGGTCTATTGTCTGGAATTATAGAGGGGCACATTCAGGGTACTGCATGCTTTGTACACCCACCAGAAACAGCAGCGCATGAAAACACGTACAGAGCGAGATCCTGTATTTTGAACTATAGGCTGTTCCTATAGTACAACGTTACCACGCTATTAATTATTAAACAATATTCGGGGCTATATTGCTTATACCGTCCGAAACCCTTACTTCGCTCTGTCCTGATGTTTACCGAAAAATATCTAAACCTAAGCAAAGGGTAGTGCTTACATTTCATTTTTAAACCTCAGTTCTCTTTTAAATCTCCTTTCATTTCCTATGTACAAAATGTTCTGATGGTAACGTGACAGAACAGCTCGTAACCTCTCCGACACCACAAAGATCATCACGGAATATAAGATGTTACTTCACTGTAGGTCAAAGTTCAAGGGCGGCCAGCCAATCGGATCCGGCATGGCAACCAGACAAAAGCGTGGCTTAAAGTCTCTTTCTGTAATGTTTGTATACATATATTACGGATGTTTCAATAAACGATAATACATGATCGGCAACACACCGATACGACAGCACAGCAACAATACAGTTGCACGAGTACTGTGCAAAAATAAAGTGTTTTTGTTTTGGATTCATACTACCCTGTGTGCTAAATAAACACAGTTAAGATCTGCGCAAAGGTTATCATTTATTAGTCCATTATATCATGCATCCATTTAGTAACGAAAACCATATGAAATAAGAAATGGGAAACAAAGGCCAAAATGAGAAAAAAATAAGGATCATCTTTTTTGGCTACATTTTTACACGTACCTTGTGATTCCCTTAAGTAAAATATAAAGTACGTGGAAACTAGCATATTAAAGATACATATTGACTGCTGTCAACACTATGTTGCATCTGCTGTAAGCAATTTTTTGCCGATGTTGTTGTCACAGTTAAATAAATGTTATTAGTGGGCAATAATGTGTAAATAAATTGAGCATAATTGTTTCACAATAATCTGATTCGTTTCTCGCCCTAAACGTACATAAACGGTAAATAATAGTAGAAACTATTGTGAGTGTATCATTGATCTGCAGTCTTCCGTGTAGTACGTGATGGGATTAAGTCAAAGCATTTGCCTCTATAGTGTTAAGCCTAAAATGTACACAGTGATAGTGGTGCTACAAAACGATAAACATTTACGAAACACTACAACAATTACAACACGCGTGTATGAAACCTAACAGAAGCAATACTGTATCTGGTACAAATAAAGCAATAAACAATCAAGAAAAAACAGCTAAATTGCACAACATCCATACAACATCTTCGATGCCATTAGGGTATTATGTTATACAAAAGTTAATACATACACCTTAGAAAGAGTAGAGCTGTTAGTAGGTCAGGAGAACCTGTTATTGTCGCGATTCTTTCTTAGCCAGGTTTCAGCTAACCAGGTTTAGCACCATCTATGCCTAAAACAAAGAACCTTTAAATAAAAAAAAAACCGAAATGATGGAAATCACGAACGCGTCACAGATTACATACAACAATAAAAAACATCCGAGATGTTGTTCCGTCGGCCTATAGGAGGAATAAGTCGCCTTATGTCAGCAGCGGCAACAGCGCGGTCCCATGGTGTAATGGTTAGCACTCTGGACTTTGAATCCAGCGATCCGAGTTCAAATCTCGGTGGGACCTCGTCCTTTTGAAGAGGCTAAAAACTGTGGTCGAAGATTGGAATCAAATGCATGTCGTCTTCAGAAAGCAGATACAGGACAAGTAATTCAAAGCGTGTGGTTCATATGGGAAAACAAAGCAAACTTCCCATTCAGGAAACAATCAGTCTTGTACTTCCTTATAGAAAAGGATTATTTATTGGAAAGAAGGGGAGGGCCAATCCGTCACGTTTGATTACAATATGTCTGTAAAATCCGGTTATGACAAACAATATTGGACAATTTTATGCACAGTTTAAATTACTGTCCACAATCTCTAGTGTGGAAAACACTGTCCATTCATATGTTCTTTGTCATAAACAACTTTGTACTA
>JBAJNP010005642.1:0-28271 GCA_036877545.1 Yasuhikotakia modesta
TGTGTGTGTGTTTGTGTGTGTGCGTGTGTTTGTGTGTATGTGTGTGATTTGTAAAAAAATGTAATTGATAGGAACCACCCAGAGGGCTGTCTTCCAAATACACAGAAAAAAAACCCTTGAAATATTCTGAAGTGCTGTAAGGAAGGGAGGATTCTTAAAAGTATTCAGTATGTGCTCCATTACCAGTGTCATCATTGTAAGTGTGTGAAAGGCTTTGCTTTGTGTGGGGGGCTATTCACAACCTGCCAGTTGTTGTCGAGAAAGAGGAATAAAGGAGGGATTGCAAGGGATAAAGAAGAGATGACGATGTTTGGAGAGACTTGTTTATTGTGATAGGATTTTAAGAAATAGAAAATATCAACACTAATCCTGTACAACAGACACAGTTTCCCACTAGAAGGAAAGGAGTGCTTAATTATTGTTCACACGCTGTGTATGGGCTCAGCTTGCACAGATACACATATATGGGGACACCCAAAGACCACACATGTTTACTGAACATTTTGTTTCGAAAATTTTAATAGGAAAGTATTCCTAATGCCACTAACAGTTTTTCCTCTTCTGGGAAGACCTTCCACTATGTGTTGGAACATGTTTGTGGGGATTTGCTCACAAGAGTATCAGAAACTGATTTTATCTACCTGTAATAAGTGTAGCTGAAATAATTCAACTTAATCAAATGAGGAAGTATACATACTTTTAGCCATCCCACTTGTTCAAAAGCAAAAAAAATTGTTATCCCTCAGTAATCTTTATTTCTCAGTTATATGCAATTCAGTGTACATTTAAAATATGCATTTACTCGAAAATGTTTCACCTAAAATTCCATTGAAGGATCAAATAAATAGTTAGGCTTAATTATTATGTAACAATTCCAGGAGAAAGGGGTCTTTCGTAATACTACTTGGAATTGTTTTATACCGTCACAGTTACAAATAGCGTAAATGATTCTGGGCTGTTATGTCTGAAGTGTCACGTAGGCCACTAGTGCCATCTAGCGTCAGTATGGGTTCGTGAACATGCTCGTTTATTTTTATAGTTGACTGTTCATTTAACATGCATTGTAGGAAGAAGAGCTGCACTATGTCTATTTTTAAACGTGAGAGATAGACAGCCGCCTGCTGAACGCCCCTGACCTGTGACCTTCCCTTAAGGTCTTTCTCTGGGCGCATGCGCAGAACACCCGCCGTGAGCCCAGTAGAGCCAAGATGGCGGCGGTGGTGGAGAATGTTGTCAAGCTGTGAGTATTTTCATCTATATTTGGTTGTATATGATATCGCGATGTTACAAATGTTATATGTAGCATTACAATGATGATACAGCATCATGGGCGTTTGTATTATTTGCCCAAGTATATGTAAAGAAACTTGTTCGACAAGGTTATCTGGGCTCAGGATAAGATAACTGAACTATCAGCTGCTGTCTCGCTTGTGCTAATGCGCTGCTTCAGTTCAGTTTGCTTCCGTCTTCGGCATGACCAGCCGTCAAAGCATGTAGGGCTTGTTTTTTTCCACTGATAAGCGTGTTCTTATTATTGCTGTCATAAGTCATATCGAGGAGTGTATTACTGTGCTTAGATGTTTGTTTCAGTTGTTTGTCAGTGCTGTTGACAGCTGTGATTGCCCCTCTCTTACTAGAGAGTGGAGAGATAGTTGCTCGGCTTTAAAGCTTTATCTGTCTTTATTAGTTTGCAGGACTGTCATTGTTTTTGAAGCGTTCTACATGTCCATGATGGCATTTATTATAATCCTGTGTTATTTACAAATAGTATATTAAATAGTATATTCTACTTCATTACTTATGTTGGGATTTATTTTTGTAGACCTCTGTAAGTTTCTTCTTTCTGTAAGTTTCTACTTCTTTCACACCAGACCGACCACACTAACTAAAAACAGGAAGTACCTTTGGTAGCTGTTTAACGTCTGCTCTTTCATGTAAATCAGAGATACTGAACATTTTAACAACTGAACATTTTAACAAATTAACCGATCTTTGGGGAAGGCCATTAAGACTGAATGATTTTGTTTGTTTGCCTGGTTGGTTATGGAGAATGTATTTTCTCTAGGACACAGAATTTTGGTGCCTCTATCAAGCCTTTGTTACTTTCTTTTGGTGTCTGCAAATGCTGTCATAAAGTTTGCAAAAAAAGCTTTTTTGATACATGATCTGTTGATATTAGGACCACTTAGGAAGTTTCACAGTGAAGTGTCTGAGTTTGAGTTTCTCAGTCATTGTTTTGTATAGTTGATGGACAGGTCCTTTAATGTTTTGGGGTGCTTTGAAATAAAAAAATGCCATGTAGTCACATGCATTTTATCTCTGAATGTGGTTTGGGTGATAAGATCTCAAGACATAATACTAAGTGTAATTGTAGCTGGTTCAAAGAATGTGCATTCCAGGTTTAAGGACCCTTTGACCAGTGTCTTAAAGCTTTAGCTTTATGTGGTGGTGCCTTAGATGCGATTGACCATTGCAAAGCTGTTTTGTTGTCTGGGCTTTAAAGCTCGAGCTCTTCGTTCTAATGCAGCAAAGTCCTTGGTGACATCATCGGCCCGTCTGCGCTCTAATCTCACAGGCTTCAGCTAGCCTGTGCTCTCTGGGGCTCTTAGCAGTTGCCGGGGTGATGGGCACCAACAACACCTGCTAAGTGGCCAGATTGAAACGTTACAATGACTGGGCTGCATGCCTGTGAGACCTCCTACTGCACAGAAACACACGGAGGGTGGGTGAGCTGGATTCATGTAATACAGGCAGAAGATGGTTAGACCAGTCTCTGTGTGAGTTTTAAAATGCATCTTTGGTTAATCCTAGTTTTGATTTTGAATGGAACTGAAGTGTTGAATCTAAAAGGCTTGTTATGCAGTGAGTCTATTCATAGTCAGACAGAAATTTGATTGGTGGGTTTCTCTCTGTTTCCAGGTTGGGTGAGCAGTATTACAGGGATGCTATGGAGCAGTGTCATAACTATAACGCCCGTCTGTGTGCTGAAAGGAGCGTGAGGATGCCCTTCCTCGACTCGCAGACAGGTGTCGCCCAAAGCAACTGCTACTTCTGGATGGAGAAAAGGCACAGAGGACCAGGTGGGACACACAGCCTCACAGTGGTCAGTTCTAACGGCAGAAAAGATTGTTCAGCCAACAATATAAATTCTGTCATATGTAATATATAGAATTCTGTATTCTCTATACAGCTGCTTGTTTTACCATAACCATATGGCTTTCTTTATTATGTCAATAAAACGAGAGATAAAATTTTGTAATTTCAAAGACTGATGCTACTTTTTTTATAGAATGGAAGTGAGTCGCTAACATCCCCTTTTATGTTGTATGGAAGAAAGTTAGTCACACGATATGTGTGTGTGTGTGTGTGTGTGTATATGTTTGTGTGTGTGTATATATATATGTGTGTGTGTGTGTGTGTGTGTGGGTGGGTGTAGAGAAAGATGATCTTTAGAATATAGATTTTATTTTTAGATGATCTAACATACATTTTGGTTTATTATGGAAGCAAGGAAGTCATAGGAGTTTGAAAACAACATTAGTGTGTTAATGACAGAATTTTTACATTTAGAGAGAAATTAGCCCTATACATTTTTTATGTTCCCCTCAGGTATGGCTCCAGGTCAGTTGTACACATATCCAGCCCGACGTTGGAGAAAAAGGAGGAGAGCTCATCCACCAGAGGATCCTCGCCTGGCTTTCCATTCTCTAAAGTCTGGTACACAACCTCTCACTTCCTCTGTTTGAGACAATGTTAAGAGAAGTGAGAATATATGGTGTTTGTGGTTATGATTGTATCATTTTCTGTGCAGTGTTTATACTGTGGTTTTATGTGTAATTCTCAGAATCGCGTGTTATGACATTTTTATCGCTCTCTGTGGAGTTGCTTATGGATGTGCATGTGTGTGTTTCAGAGCTGGATCTCGGGTTTAAGAAGGACATTTTCTCCAGTGATGGCAGCAGCTTAGAGGCCCTTCTGAAGGGAGAGCCACTGGATAAGAAATCCGGGTTGGAGCTCCGCGCAGGGGATGAGGAGTCCAGCTTAACTGAGTACTCCAGTGGGGGACTAAACCCTAATACCAGAGTTCGCAAGGTAAAACCACAGTTTTTTCTGAAAAAAAATTGCCCAGCTTCCCTAAAATGTTATGTATGCAAACATGTAATTCTGGTGTCATTAACTCACATTTTCAATGTCAATGGTGACTGAGGTTGTTAGTCACTAACATCTCCTGCTATGTTCTATGGAAGAAAGTCAGTCATGTGATCTGTGTGTTTGTTTGTGTGTGTAGAGAGTTTTGGAACCAGATGATTTTCTAGATGATCTGGATGATGAAGATTATGAAGAAGATACTCCTAAACGACGAGGAAAAGGAAAAGGCAAGGTGAGACAGGAAGCAGGAACCAGATCTTCAGTCGTATGTCCTCATTATGAAGAATATGAAAACTAATCTTATTCTCTTCACAGGGTCGTGGTGTTAGCAGCGCCCGGAAGAAGTTGGAAGCGGCAGCTGCGTTGGAGGATCGGGAAAAACCATACGCCTGCGACAGTGAGTCGGGCATCTGTTGAAAATACAAGAGTCAGCTAGTTGACTTTATAATGATCTTATCTGCTTTTCTTGCTATTTAATGACTAAGTCCCGCTGTACAACATTCAATGAAGACAACAAAATTTGTGTGTCATTTTTTCTTAGTCCAGATGTCTGTCACAATAAGCTTCACCATAAGGAAATTGCCTAAAAAGTACCAACATTTTGCCAGGCTGCCTTATGTGTGACACACTCAACACAAGCATCATTTTTTACTTTTGGGGTCTGTTTCTAAGTGCCACTAAAATCGAGTCAATTTTTATTTTTTCTTTAATTCTTTCTAAAAAGAAAATTAATAACTTAATTCTGAAGTCTTTGAAGTTCCAACCACATATCTAACCATTTAGTTATTGTACAATAAAGCTGCCTTTCATTAACCAAAGTACTTAATGTAAAATGATGTCCATGAGATGTCAGGTTTCATGTTCTTTCATAATTGTGGACCTCTCCTTTGCATTTGTGTCTCTGCCCTTAAATGTGTCATGATACTTTGATGCAGATGTTCTTTCGAGTTTATTTCTCTTGATTCTTGTTGTCAGCCTTTCTGTCTGTTCTTTCTGTTCTTTGTCTTTCTCTTTTCTCTTTCAGACACTTTCAAACAAAAGCATATTGCAAAATCTTCCGAAAGAGGTATATTTCCCTCCTTCATTCATCTCTTTCCCCAGCTGCCCATGTCTTGGTTTATTCTCCTGGTTTTGTGTGTGTGCATAGTAAATTAGATTTGTTTCTTGCGACAATTGCATTGTGCTTCAAATTAAACACATTTGATGTGCTTTATTTAAATTATGTTAAGGGTGTGGCACAATTTTTAATAGCCAATAGGCTCTGGTTGTGTCGCACCCATGAGCTATTATTTGCTTCTTGTTAGTCAATAATGAATTTTTGCTTTCTAGAGATTTGCCATTGGTTGGACAAAACCCAGTATAGTGCATGATGAGTCATCAAATGTTTTGGACCATTTTCTAGAATGATAAATGCAGATTTTCAAGGTGGTATATTTTCTGCAGGAACATTTTGTCAACATTTAGGGGTGCCCTAGATTACAGATCTAGATCTAGGCCTGACTGATTAAAGAGAATACAGCCTTATAGTAAAGATCTTAAATCCCCAAAACTCCAGCTTTCACTCATGTGGTTTTTTTTTTTAAATTCCACAGAATTTCTCCCCACGTTCCCCTCAAACAAGTTTTTCTGCCTCTGAGCTATTAAAATACTCAGACATGTTTAGTCAAGTTTATGGCAGGGTGATTATTTTAACTTCCCACTCTAGAGAGCTTACATGAACTGTTTTAAAAGCATTCTCCTGCCTGTTACTTACAAAATAACTTTATGAGCTGTTTGTAAATAAATAAATACCTACAGTTTGTTTTAAATCTCTCTCCATCATCACCTGTGTCTGCCTCTGTCTTATTACCTGTTCTGTTTTGTCTTTCTGCTTTGCACATTGTCACTCATCCATATGCTTTTCTTATACAATTCTCCTTAATTGTCTGCTTTTGCTATTCCTCTTCTTCTAATTAGAGTGAAATAGTGCCTCTGCGTTTGTTTTGAGTTGCCAAAAACCTGATCTCTCCTGTTTTCCCGAAATGTGAATTTTACAAAGTGTGTCTGTGATACTTTAATGTTTTGGAGAAAAGTCACAGAGTGATCAGATGAATGAACAAATGAAAAGTTAGTTATCGAAGATTGAGAATTAACAATAATATCGAACCAAGGGCCTCTCAGCTCCTCTGTAAGGGCCTCTCAGTAGTGGCCTCTCAAGGATGTGGGAATGAGAGTATAAGTGCATGCATGAGTCCTTTTAATATATATTAGTTATGGCCCATGTGTTCAAGTGCAGATGTCAGAAGTCCGTGCCTGGCTGTTACACAGTGCAGGTGGTCGTAAACTTTTGTTTTGCTGTGTGTGTGTGTGTATGTGTGTATGCAGTCTGTGGAAAGCGCTATAAAAACAGGCCTGGTCTCAGTTATCATTATGCCCACTCTCACTTGGCTGAGGAGGAGGGGGAGGAGAAAGATGAGATGGACATTCGTGAGCCGAGTCCACCCCAACAGGAGGAGCCCAAGAGTAAGCAATTAATCATGCCTTGTTTTTGTTGTACAGACTTCAGTAGCCACTGTACTAGACCATATTTAACTTGGTGGCACTATGAGGGACATGAAATTATTTTAAACATTATATTGCCAGTAATACAAGTGATAGATTTGGTAAACCAGCTGGCTGGCAGTGAATCATACAGGAACATTTGTGTTAGTATATTATACTTTATTATGAACAGTATGGCTCTGTTCCTAAATGTAGGGATGTGCTTTGCTGTTCACTTACTGCCAGCTGCCTTCTAAGGCAGTATCCTAACTGAAGCAGAGTGCTCTAGACAGCAAATATGTCTGTCATGCAAAATAGCTCTCACACGAAGCGAACAAGAGACTCAAGTTTAAATGCACTCCAGTAGGTTTGGACTGTGTATGTTTTCAAGCTAATGCAGTGGAATACATAAAACACTTTACATGCAAATCTTTTTGTAGCCGTCAATGTTTATATTGTTGCCTGTCACCACAAATAAAATCAGTGTATGGAAAAAATATGAACTTTATTGGGTAAAATGATCATAGAGCCTCTCACAGTGCATTAGTGTATAGCCATTAATGAGGAGAATACATTAGATGCTGCTTTAGAGTTTGTAAAAAAACTACTGACTAGAAAAATAAAATATTTAAAATAAAATATTAAAATAAAAAAAATTTAAATGTAAAAAGTTGTTTTCTAGGGATATCATCCCTAATTCATAAAGCCAATTACATAATTTAAAACACTTTTGATTTATTTTTGTTATTAATGTGTCTTTGGAGTATGTTATGTTTTCTTACATTCTCTCTCTCTCTCAGCTCCTAAGAAGGGTCCAGATGGCTTGGCTCTGCCGAACAACTACTGTGATTTCTGTTTGGGAGATTCTAGCATGAACCAGAAAACAGGCCAATCAGAGGAGCTTGTGTCCTGCTCAGACTGCGGCCGTTCTGGTAAAACAAAAATACAAACACCATCATTTGCATATTTGCTTGTTGTGTTTGTTTGATCATATGTCTGTTCTCTATTGTTAGGTCATCCCTCATGTCTGCAGTTCACTCCTGTAATGATGGCTGCTGTAAAAACATATCGCTGGCAGTGCATTGAATGCAAGTGCTGTAATATGTGTGGAACATCAGAAAATGATGTGAGTTTGTTAAACATCATTTATCCTTAAAAAACACTTTAATAATGTCTTTGACTGGATTTATTTATATAATGACATTAACGGTATATGTATATTATTGCCAGTGTAATTTGTTCTGCAAGAAATACACGCATGTGTAAATGATACTGAGATTAAATCTGTGACACACAAGTTTCAACCTCAAGACAAACAAGTTTCTAGTCTGTAGTGCATTTATTGGAAATATGTTTTGGTTGAAATGTTTCCCTATGCAATCATAGTTTAATTCTTGTTAAAGTGGCCAATGAATGTACCGTTCATGTGCTGTCACAGGACCAGCTGTTGTTCTGTGATGACTGTGACAGAGGTTACCACATGTACTGCCTCACGCCTCCAATGTCTGAACCTCCTGAAGGTATAACCACAGTATCACTTACACACACACACAATCAGAAAACACAGAATTCACCTAACCAGTGCTGAGGTTTTGGGGAATTTTAATAAGGGAGTTTGCAAGGTACTATTCTTTGTGACGCTGTAGTTACAGCTGTTGTATGTATAAAAAAAAGCTACTCAAAAATGTAAATCATTGTTTAAAATCTGTTTAACCAAGTAGGTTAAACACTCTAGTAACAGATTTAAGTAACAGAGTATCAATAACATCATTATTTTTGTTTGTGTCTTTGTTTGTTTTACAGGAAGTTGGAGTTGTCATCTGTGTTTGGACCTCTTAAAAGAGAAAGCCTCTATATATCAGAATCAAAATGCACCCCCCTTGTGATGATGCTTATGAAAGACCCCTTTAGACCTATATTTTCCTCCAACGTTTGTTTGTTTAAGCAAACAAAAGGGGTTGAACAGAAGTTTTAGTGGAATGGAAAGGGACAACTGCCTCCCTCTTTCACATTCCTCTCAAATGGAGAAGGGAAGTTATTTTTTGCTCTGTCCCATTGCTGCAGGTTTGATCTCACTATGACTGTTACACAGTTCCAAGTTTCAAACTACCCCTGCTCTTTGTTTTCAACTATTAGTCTCCCCCACATGAATGAACCAAAAGAATACATACATACATACATACTCCTGGATGTAAACTCTCCTATCCTGTTCAGCAATGCATATGTGAGTCGCTATGAGAATATATGACTCTGTTTTTGAGTTCCTGCTCATATTAGACCTGAATTAGTCCATACTTTTTTTGCAGACATTGTTAAACAGAAAATAGTCAATATACTGCAGCATGTATCCGCCAAAATAAATAACGCTTACTCAGCCATACATTTTTACCGTCATTGTGCTTCTCACAGAGGAATAGTTGAAACCAATCAGCATGCCATTGCTTGTTCATAATAAGCAAAATAGAAAAAGCAAATGTGTTTTTTATATATTTATATATTTGTACAGCATATAGAGCGTGTTGTATTTAAGAGCATAAACTATAGAAATGGTTCATTATAATGGGATTTGTTAAAATGCTAGCGTCTCAGCTGCATATGTCTTTAAATGACAGAATGCAGCAATCAGTGTGTGAGTTCTTTAGTAACGAATGGGTTGATGGTGCCGATAAACAATAACTACATTTTTGATTTGATCAGAAGTTTTTAAGTATTTTAGGATACTCTTATGATGTTCAGACAATGGTTTAAGTTTAGCGAAAGGCTCAGCTGTTGAATTTAATTGTTAGGACTATGTAATGCAGAATGAAATCTGAATGTGTTTATTGCCTGGTAAAGCAAAGCTTGGTTTTGTGTAAGGAGTCACATAGACAAAAGTAAATTCTATGCCATAAGTTTTGTTTATTGTGATGATATCATTACCATAATTACAGCCAAAGGTACATTTCACTCATTTTTGTTCATTTTTCAAATTAATTTGCCAAGTTTGTGGAGAACAGAGTAATAGTTGTACTGATTTGGATTGTACTTGATCCACTGACAATGTGAAACAGGAACTCTTATACATTACAGAGACAGCACAGCATCAGAATGCCTCTGTTAGCATTATTTGCTCAGTTAGCTGGTAAACACCATTTTTATTTTATTTTACAATGTGTTTTTCTTTTTGTTTTAATTTAAGAAAATGGAATGATCGCCTCTTATTTTAAAGGTCTAAAATTGTTATAATCTCTAAAAGTGTTTTGTGGGTTTATTGGGTTTAAAATCACTACAGCACAGGTAATGTTGAATTTTTCATAGCTTGGTTTGAAAAACTTCCTTGAGGCAAAGGTATGGCCTTTAAATGTCTCGTCTCTTTTCCCATCCTTTTGTTTAAAGAAAACCTTCACTGCAGTCCATCCAGCTGTCTCCTTCAGCCCTGTTTTGTGTAAATGACTACTGAATTAAGAAATTACTGGCCTGACATTAATTCTGTGTGAGATGTAGGTCTTTATTCCAGTCAGCTATTGACAATTATGATGGTTTATGCTTGTATCAGATACTGGCAGTGCATTTTTTTTCTCACAGCACATAACATGTACAGTATATATTGTTTTATTTTTGCATTCCTAGTAACTGCATGTCTACCTTATAGCATTGTCATTTATACACAGCAGTCTTTAGCTTACACTCATTCACAGTACTGGCATAGTAAAGGGTTATGGAAAATGTAATAATTTAGCCAACTAACTTTCATTTAAATAATTAGGAAGTGTAGAAGTATACTTTTACATTAATATAAGACTACACAATTATTTTTATTTAAAGAGAAAGTGGCCTTTTTTTCTTATTTTAAATGTTTGTTTACGGGTTAGGTTGTGTTTGTTTTATTTTGAATTACTCTTATTTATGGAGTATTTGGTGTATGGTACTATTTTCTTTCCTTGTTCCAAGAAAAATAAAGCTCTGTCACTGACCATATTTTGTGTTTATAGTATATCGTTTATAACCTTTTCCCTCTTTTTATTAGCTGCTAGCTAATAAAAGTTGTAGTCAATTTTAAACAGATGTCTAAGGGCTGAAGTTATGAAGTGAATGAATTTTTACTACTTTGAAAAATCACTTTTCACAATCCAAGATCAGGCAGAAAATAGCTTTATTGCTGCTATTTGTAAGATTTAGGTTGATTATGTGGCAATGAAATAATTCCTCGGTGGCTGTTGTCACAACACTTCAGCCGGATGTTGAGTAAATTACCCAGTACTGCTCACGGAAAGAATTTTCCTGCTGAAATGTTGTGACATTGTGTAATGCATCTGTATTTAGGAAGTGCTCCAAATGATTGCTAATGTTTTTCTTTATTCATTTTTCCATACGTAAGGCATAATTGATGCAATTCATTTTTGGATTTAAATGTAAACGGTATGTAGCCGAAGAGAGTCTCATTAATGTCTGACAGAAATTAAAACTGTAAAGGTTTTCACAGTGAAATTGTGTAATGTATATAAAAGGGTAAAATCATTATAACCAAATTCTATATGTAACTATATATACATCTGCAATTGACACGGCATTGATTAAAGCAAATTTATGCACATACAATAAGAGCTACAAATTGTAAAGAAGTCAAATATTACACTGTACTGCAAGACTTTCTTGGTCTCACGGAAGGATGGCGAGTCCAGCTGCTTGTGTCCCACTTTCTTTTGTCTCCACAGCGACAGAGTAACAGTGCTTTGAAGGTGACCCGGAAGGACTCGTTGCAAAGGGCATAACACATAGGATTAACTGTACTGTTTACATAACACAGCCAGTACCCAAGCTGCCAAAGCTTTTCTGGAACGCAGTATGAGGTAGAAGCCAAAACCATGATGTTGTATGGCGTCCATGTTAGGATGAAAGCCAACAAGATGGCACTTAGTGTTCGGGCAGCTTTTTTTTCTCTAATGATCATATTGACGCGCTGTTTCAATCTGGGCTGGTTGCAGATGCTCTGGTCTGACTTTCTGGGTGTTTTAGTGAAGGAGTGTTTTGTCTGAACCTTTGCTTTTGAGAACTCTTCATGCACACCTATAGAGTCTTCTGATCTTCTTTGCAGGTCCTTTAGCATTATCACAGCTTGATTGGATGCAGATGCTCTCACCTTAATGTTTTGCTCATGTTCCTCCTCAGTGGAGGAAGACAAGGCGTCGTCATCGTCGTCCTCAATGTTCCAGCTGCTGTTGCTGTAAGCCTCTCTGTAACTTTCATGAGCTGACTTTCTCAAAATGGCTGCCATTTTATTTCTTGTTGAGTTTAGAGAATTTTGTCTTCCATTAAAACACCCAACTGACACACCTTTGCTTTTCTCTTTGTGCTTTCTCAAATGTCTTTCTTTTGGGCACCTATAGCTGCCTTTGCTACTGCCCTGACGTGTGGATTGTTGGTCCAGACCTTCCAAAGCTTTTCTCGTGTTTTTTACAGTCCCAATAAAACCAGCAAGTCCCTTGGCTCTGTTTTCAATTTCCCAGTAAATTCGCCAATACAGAATTATCATAATGCTGACAGGGAGATAAAACGCTGCAATTGCTGTACCGTATGTCAGTGCAGGAACCTTCAAGAAGGGGATCGAACAATCATGGGCTTCAGCCTCAGTTGGTCGGCCCACCACATGGGGCCAAAATAAGATGGCAGGCCCCCACAATATGAATGATACCACCCACGCAAGAGCAATTAATGCCGCTGCTTTCTTTGGGGTACGTTTTGTTCGGTATGTCAGCGGTCGGGTAACTGAAAAATACCGATCAAAGCTTATGACCAACAGGTTCATTACTGAAGCGTTACTTGCTACATAGTCTAGTGCCAGCCACAGATCACAGGCCTGAGGTCCCCATAGCCATCGACCCATTATTATGTATGCAGTATATAGGTTCATTGACACGGTACCTAAGATCAAATCTGCCACTGCCAGACTCAAAAGATAGTAGTTACTGATAGTCCGTAGCTGACTGTTGACCCGAAAGGAGATGACCACCAGGAGGTTACCAAGGATAGTGATGAGGGATAGAGGTCCAGTCACAAGCACAATCAGAACCACCTCCCATACCTGGTGGCCTCCAAGAGGGTCCACGGTAATGTTTTTTGTCTGTAAGAGGCAAGAGTTGTTCATGTTCCCGAAACATCAAATCCTTGAAGGGCAGATAGCATTCTTCAGGAAAACCAGGAAGTGATGTCTCCTGCATTACTGACTGCAAACACCGGGAAATCTGGGACTCTGTGTTTAGGTAAAAAAGAACAGAAATTGAAGGTAAGTTTGGTTTATAAAGTCTTTGTGCCTTTAGCTAATGAGGTTAATTTTTCAGGCCCGTTTATATTATGTCTGTTATTTCTGTTTGATAGCACAAATTTCATTGATCATCACACCTCTTAGAAGTTATCATTAACCATACCAGTTTCTCAAGAATTTGAGCTTTATACTTATAAAATCCAAATCCGTCCATGTTTGTCTAAACGACATGGTAAGAAAAACTCTGTGAAAAGATAAGGATGTCTTTTAGTTTCTTCTTTACATCTTTGAGAAAACAAGGCTTAGAACACAAGTGACATGACCTGTTTTAGTGCAATACTGCAAATTAGGCAATTATATCTTATAAACAAAGCCATTTTACAATGTAGATACATAGGCAGTATGATAATGTCATTTTTTTTCAGTATCAGCAGAAAATTGTCACTATATATTGAATGTCATTCATTTTTGTTTTTTAATCAGACCATATCAGGGTTATTTTTCATGATGCTCAATTTGTGAAGGTAAGTTATTTTGAATTTAAGCTTTCTGAAAGTGTTCCATTGACATGAAAACAATTGTTTTAGGAAAATAAGTTTAATGTTTACGTCTTTTTATTAAACCTTTAGCCTAAAACTGTAACGTTTTATATAATGTCTATAATTATTTTATTTTTTTGCAATTATCTGATCATGAAATAGCAATACAAGTAAATACTTTCAATACAATAAAATACTAGATGAAATCACAATACCATATGCATTGATTAACAACTTACACTTACCTTTTTGGAAGCAGTCCTAAAACTGCAGTTACCCTTAAATACGCTACATATTAGGTTCCCTAAGAAGTACATATACACAAATTGTGTATCCATCCATTGCCTCTAAGTGTCCACTGCAAGACAAAGCTGGAAATGTCTGGAAATGATGTTCGCCAATACTCAGATGACACTTACATCCACAGACATGTTTCTGAAGATAAAAAATACTTCCAAATTACATTGCAGCTCAGTGTCTCATCCACTTTGTCTGGTTGGAGGTGGCAATGCATTCTCTTATTGCTGCAGAAGTTGAGGCACTGCACTGAGAAGAGGTGGCTGTCATAACATAAGTAAATACTAAATGAGAGGCTGCCAACTGTACAAACTCAAAGCACCGGTGATGATGTGCAGGCCCTGCTCTCTGTGTTTATCACGAATGAGCTCTGAACACTGATGAGGTGAATTGGATGGGGACCATTCTCCCTCATCTATAAACAAGAGTAGTGTAATACAACAATTGTGAATCGCACTGTTTTCTCTCTTTATATTTATGGTACTGGGTTGATGTACAAACAGGCCTGGGTTTCATCTCCAGGGATCAGTGCTGGGTTTGTATACGTACACTGTGTGTTGCTTTCTGAGTTGGCCAAGTAGCTGTAGAAGCCACACCCAGATTGGAAAAACAACTTGATAATGTGGATAATGTATATAAAAAAGATGTTTTTATTGATTCCAGAGTTCTGGTGGGATTATTGTGGAGTTGCAATACAAACTATATAAAGAGATTCAAGAGTTATTTTAAATCAATACACTGCATGTATACTTACAGATGTAACTGATAATGCATGTGCATGCTTAGCAAAGAGGCTAATGGAAAATCACTCTGTCCATTAGACCATATTTTCATATTCCTAAAATCTATTTAATTGGTTTTATTATTGTAATTTCCCTTTCTTTCTTATAATTTAATGCGACATAGGAAGAAATCATCAGACCACATATTAATAAGTGTATATCTGCCATCAGAATCATTATTGGCCGAAACACCTTTATAGTTAATCAGTGCAAAATCCTAAATCTCAAATCCACTAAAATGATAAGAAACTGTGTGGAAATATGGAAAAATCATAAAGCTATCAACATATGTTCAGCTTTCCCCCCAAAAGATTCATTTCAGGTTTGTACAGTTTTTGTAGGTTGCTGTGATTGATTGAGGATGAAAATGATTTTAAGTTCTACCCACTTGTAACATGGTAATTCATCATGTAACTAAAATCACTGTGAAAGAAGGAAGAACAAAAAAACAATTGAGAAGAATCTCTCTCTCTCTCTCTCCTTCACACCTTTGCTCTATATGATTAGTATTATTATCATTTATTGACCTGAAAAAGAATTTCTGCAAAATTGTTACTTTTTACGGGAACAGCAGGAGGCGCCAGACTGTTTCTCTCCACATTCATAATTAACTGCTTTAAAAGTGTTAATATGGTTAGAGACCTTTCACGCAAGGTTAAGCCTTTCTATTGTATGTGTTTTTCTTCAAGGAATTTATAGTTTATTACTCTATACACGTCAACACGCATCTGCATCTGGATATTGTGATACTGAGGCGCCATAAGGGCTGGATCGAAAAGGGGAAACCATCTGAGAAAACAATTGTTTTTGGTGGGGTGTGTGCGACGTTAGGCGTTTTCCCAATGTTTTAGCAGGTCATCTACACAGGATAGGAATTCTGCAACGAATCCCAGCTTCTAATGTAGGTATTGTTCACACGTTACATTATCATGCAAATCGTACTAAAATAGTATTTTAATTGTTCAGTAAATCTTAATTTATTCACGATCGTATTCGTTATATGTGTACATAATTCGTGTACATTTAAAGGCTACATTAATAAATGTGCTACAGTTACAGGTTGGCTGGGCTCAGCACACCTGTGCACAGGAATGACACGAGATGCCGCGAAGCATCATTGAAGCGAAGCGAAGCGGACCGAGACGAGCGTCTTCTGCGGGAAAGAGAAACGCAGAGCGCGTCGGTGACCTTTAGGTGGAAGACTCAGTGTTTCATTTCTAAACCTGATCAGGAAACTTACAGTTAAAGGTAAGATAAATGTCTCCTAAATGTACATTTTTGGAGAACATAAGCTATTTGGTTTGCATTTAATCTTATTTAATTTTTTATCATTTTCGTGGCATTATCGTCTTTTAAAGTTTGAAAGTTTGTCAGAGGCTATATGACTTTTATCTAGGTAACTGTTGAAAGCATCTCTGAATGAGAGTTTTGGATAGGATGTATGTCCTATCTTGTGTAAAACTTTCGTTAGGACTAATTCCAGCTTTATTCAATTGTTCTGTGTTGCAAGGTATTGCCTAATTTGTAAAGGCTGTTGAAAAGACCTGGCTGCAGTCTGCAGTGGGGCAAAAATCTCTATCAATCAGAGACCTCAGATGTTGCCCTGCCCCATTCTGCATACTGCAGCCAGATGTGCCGGAGTATATTTACATCAGTGTAAATTAGAAACCTGCAGGCAGCTATTTGCCTAATAACCAAACAAAGCTCAATTTATTTAATCAGTGAAACAACACACATGAACTATGGAAACTTTAAATGCAACAAAATACTCTGTTGCAAGAGCTG
Organism: Yasuhikotakia modesta; assembly: GCA_036877545.1. Classification (NCBI taxonomy): domain Eukaryota; kingdom Metazoa; phylum Chordata; class Actinopteri; order Cypriniformes; family Botiidae; genus Yasuhikotakia; species Yasuhikotakia modesta. The sequence goes on from JBAJNP010005642.1 coordinate 16,314, forward strand.
CAAAAATGCTACTTTCCTTAAAACAGCCCAGTGCATGTTAATGGTACAACATGGTATTCTTTCAAATAAAACAGAGATTTTTAATTATACATGATTTTACATTTTAGTCTTATTCAAGCTATTCACAGGTCTCTGTAAACTATCCCTTTAGCAGCTTCACTTTGGAAGTAAAAAGTTAAAAGTAAAGTGAAATACAGTGTAATTTGCTGTATAAAACTTTTATTGTTCAAAACTGTACACAGACTTAAGGAGTCAAACAATAACTGAAAGACAAGATGTGAGAGATCTTGTTAAACTCTCAAAGAACCCAGACAAAAATAACTTAAAGGCAGTAATTGTTGAAATCCTTTAGAGTGATGCTTCTGTGTGGTCATGTGCTTTGCTGAAATCATGAGAGATCTGTTTTTTGTATTTTGGAAATCTGAGCAGTTATTTTGAACCCACACATCAAACATATATAGGTGCCATTTCTGCATAAAGATGCTTTCAATTAGAGCAACTATGATAAAATGTGTGATGATTGTTCTTTTTTTGAGTTCTGTAGAAATAGAAAGAAAATATTTGTGAGTGTTTGTTGTACATTTGAGACAGAATAATATTGTGAGTTTTTAAAGTGTTTTTTTAGAAAGTGTTCAATAATAAATAAGAGCATGATGTGATGAGGTGAGAAATACAGGTCGGCTGGTCCAGGATGTTTATGTGTGTGTCTGTACAGATTTTTTATGTGCATGTTTGCTTGTCAGTGAAAGACTCGATTGTTCCGTTTGAGAGGGGAAACTCAAATGATTCAACGGCACTAATGGAAATCTAAAGCATACACACAAACTGTATATAACCATGTACATTTGAAAGGACATTGCATGAGCCCTTGGGGGAGTTTGTTTGTATCTTTTATCATGTATTCATCACTGGATTAATTATATATTGGATGCATGTGGGTGTGTTTATGTGTGTTTGTTGTCCAGGTCCATGGTTATGATGTCTATCACTGCTCCGTTATTGCTATGACTGATACATAGACCTCATTGGTATCCATGCATGGCTTTATGTTTGTGTTATTATGAGTGGCACACTGAAGTGATTAAACGCTCATCTTCCTATCTCCCCTCTGCCTTCCATGAGCCCTATAAATATGATTAATGATGGTATTACACATCACGCCTCTTCTACACCAAGTGTTTCCAATTGTGCAATGGCTTGACTAAATGCAGCCAGACTGCAAACTCAAGTCTGAAACTCTTTTTTAGGCATACAGCCCAGAAAAGAAAGTTCTAAAATTTTGGCCTTGCTTATCCTGGATTTTCTTAGATTTTTTAACATTATCACATGAGCAGGGATGCTGTCACACTAAATATCAGCACGACTGTAAAATGGCCATTGGCTGAGACTGCAGTTCTATAAACAAGAAATATATAGTGAGTAAACCAAACAAGCCATTTGTCTTGAATGCGCCATAGATTTTGTATTAAATCCATTCCAGCTCCAGTCCAGGTTTGCATTCCCTGCTCCCCTCTCACTTGTGAGATATGAACCCCACTTTGAACAATTCCAGAGATGCTGCTGCACTAAATCTCAGCGCTACTGGAATGCTGCTTGACAAAACAGCATAGGTAACCAAACTAACTTTTTATACACTAGCTTTTAAAAGGCTTTAGATGAGGCAAAGAACAGGCACAAAATAAGCAATGGTATGAATTTTGCTGACAAATGACATTCATGCATTTGACAGCTGTTCAGTGATCATTCACCCCAAGTGTGTCTGAGCAGGCAAGCAAAAGAGGGAGGGGCTAAAGAGGGAGAGAAAGAGACGAAAGGGAGTGAAAAGCAAATATGCTCAGAGTTTGAATCATGTGACAATTTTGGGTAATTTTAATGACCTGTAGCCATATTTTTATCGAATTTCAGTGATTAGAAGATCTTACCATATTTTGCTCTGACTCACTCACTGTTTCGCATATGACTTTAACAGTTAAGATTCTGCAAAAGCCAAACCTGCAAATGTTTTTCTCTCTTGTTAAAAAGTGACTCACCCTTGTCTTTTTTTTCTGTGTTCAGAGGGAAAGAGAAGAGAGAGATGGGCTGTGGGTGGGGCTTTAGGTGTGGGAGATTGTTATGAAAGTTTTCCCCTCTTAGAAAGAAGAAGAGAATGTGTACGTATGTGTGAGTGTGAGGAGCAGAGCTGTGTTCCTGGGCAAACTGAAAGGATGTGGAGGGAGTGTAAATATGAAAAGTATGTATGCTTGCTGAATCCAGAGAAAATACCTGCATGTGATAAGATGCACACGCAGGCATGCGCTCCCTGATTTGTCAGACACACCCTGAAAATTCTTAGTGAAGAAAGACAGAAGCGAGGGATTCTCTAAAAGAGAAAGAGAGAAACAGGGAAGGAAGGATGAGGTATCGCTGCAGGGTAAGACTTTGTTTTAACCACATCTGTCTGTGTGGGTGTGTTCTTAAATGCCTGTTTTTTTGCACGCATTCACACAGTAATATTGTAGTTCATAAGGGAGACAATCCAATGTCTGCTTCATATTAATGCTTATGTGTGTGTTTACAGATATTTTGGAGTTGTGTAGTTGAGGGCAGATTTTGTTTCTGCATTTTGTTTGTCCTGAATACTTGACGATTTCCAGTTCACGTATGTGTAGCATATTATGTATAGCATGAATGGCACACTGCACAATACCAATAACGCTCCGCTTCCCAACATAGACCAGTCATAGTGTCCTACCCAGGGTGTACTCATATGGGCTTTAGAGAAGAGAAACAGCCCTTATATGGAGAAACCATAGTCTAATAAACTGAAAAGCAGTGAAATGACTCAGTGCCAAATTATACAGAAACACTGTTATATCTTCCTCAGGGAAAACAGTTCCCAAATACTCTGTGTCCACAGGCTTCTGCTATTAAAATGCATTACAGAGAGCACACCTAATTTTCTATTATGTGCTGTTTCACTTTGTCATTACTAATGTGCTAACTAGGAATTTGCAGAAACTCTAACTAGTACTAACATGTTGAACGTGCAAGCGTTTTACAAGTGGACCAAGCTAACAACATGTAAAGGTATCCAAAATGTTTTGTGATTCAGTTCCTCAAGGCAGATTTGAAGTTAGTAGAAAACCCTGTGAAGAACCTTTTGAAAACCTATATTTTAAGGAGTTTGTATGTTTGGTTTAAAATGTTGGCATGCACTGGGCATGGATGTCTACATCGAAAATAAATTTATATATACCAACCCCAATAACCAATAAACCAACCCCAATGTATTCCATAGCATCCATTCTACGTGGATTTGATTTGCATGTGATGTGTTTTCTGTGTTTGTTCTCTGTTGATTTAAATATTTGCTTGTTTTGATGGCTTTATTCTGTTGTGGTCCACAATGCTGTGGAAATCTTGGACTTGCCAGACTTTCCAGACTCGCTCTGGAAAGTGTAGTTTATATGTGGTCCTGTATTTTACACATACATTTTTGTTCCTGTTATGTGGCAATGCTGTGCATGTTGCTGTGTTGGTGTTGTCCTAATTTTTGTGCTGTCCCAACTGTCCTGCTGTAGGAGGCTGGTGGCGAGGGGGGTGTGAGGTTAGTGATGGAAAACGCTCTTTCAGCAAGAGACCGTGTCGGTGTCCAAGACTTCCTTCTCATGGAGAACCACAAAAGTGAAGCCGCCTTTATTGAAAACCTGCGACGGCGATACAGAGAGGGGCTTATATATGTATGACATATACACATGCATTTCACATTTCACATTTGTGGATGTTAGATAATTTAATCATAAAGGAATTTGATAAGAAATGTTTGAGAATATCTTACTTTTGATAACAGATTTGATATCTAAGCAAATATGGTTTGTGCAATAAAAGATTATTTAATTTTTTAAATGTTTTTTGTTTGTTTTTAAAGTCTGTTCACCTCTAAAGATTTGTAGACTGGTGCATGTCGTCTAGTTTATTATACAGACCTTTTTCAACATGACTTGTTGGTCAAACCATCTCCTAAGCCAAATACGTGGTTAAGATTCATTATATAAAACCCAAAATATACACATATATATATATATATATATATATATATATGTATATATTACATGTGTTTCCAGCTTTCTCTCTCTCTACCCCTTTTTCTCTCTCTAAGACATATATTGGGTCATTGCTGGTGTCAGTGAATCCGTACAAAGAACTGGAGATTTACTCCAAACAGAACATGGAGCGACACAGAGGAGTCAATTTCTATGAGATCTCACCTCATGTGTGAGTGTGAAGTGTTTGTGTTTATGTGTGTCATTGCCTTGAGAATCCCTAAGAACATTCCACCAATTCTCTCAGTATGACTCACTTTCATGGAGTTCATTTCAAAATTTAAAATCCTTCCCCACACCCATGCTATTCGACACCACTGGATGCCAGATATAGTTAGTTTCATGGCTGACATCATACTTATTTTTTACTTATTGCAATCTTACATTTACTTACTTATTACAATCTTACATATATTTAAATGTCTTCATAGTGATTTTAAAGGATTTCATTTTTAAATAAATACTTATTATACATACTTATTTAAACATGCAGAAATATTGATTACTCATCCTGCACTAAACATTGTTTTGTCAATGACAATGCCACCAATGCCACCTGCTAACAGCTACAAAATAGCAAGTCATGGCAATTGAAGCCTCTAGTGTTCTGTGATTGAATAGCTCTATATGTGTTATATATATGTATATCTCTTGTGTTATGTCACTTCAGCTTTGCCCTGGCGGAAAATTCATACCATGCGCTCAGGACTGAGAGAAGAGACCAATGCATTCTGATTTTAGGAGAGAGTGGCGCTGGAAAGACTGAGGCCTCCAAAAAGATTCTCCAGTACTACACACACATCTGTCCTGTTCGTGACAACACACACACCATCAGAGAGAGACTGTTACAGTCCAACTTTGTTCTGGAGGTACACACACACACACTGAAAACATGGCAAGACACTTTTATAAACAGGACTTTAATAAACCCTCCAACATTGTTACACAGGCTTTTGGGAATGCTAAAACTCTTCGGAATGACAATTCAAGTCGTTTTGGGAAGTACATGGACATTCAGTTTGACTATAAGGTAAATATAAGCTACTGTGTGTGAAACCACAACCATTCAAATCTGATAGTCTTATTTTTAACCCTCTTATTGAAACCACTAAAATTCTGAGGCTATGTTCACACTCAACAGTTTCTGCTCTTATGTGAACAGTTGTTGGTTGTGCTAGCTGTGAGTTGTTAAGATCCCCTAAATGTTTGTAGTCATGTTTATAGCCTCTCAAATCAATGGATTGTGTCTCTGTCCTGTACAGGGGGCACTTATTGGAGGTCACATCCTTAACTATCTGTTAGAGAAATCCAGAGTGGCCCATCAGAACCATGGTGAGAGAAACTTCCACATCTTCTATCAGCTGCTTGAGGGTGGGGAAGACCCTCTTTTAAAGAGACTGGGATTGGAAAAAAACAACCCACAGCACTATCATTACCTAGTTAAGGTAAATGTTTATATGTGTAATAATTGTGGATATCTATTGAACCTTGATGTGAAGTTACATTTGGCTCATGCCATTTCTTGTTAGGGCATCTGCCTGTATAAACAAGCCCCGACTGGTATACAGACTGTATGTTGGTGTACGTGTTTGTATTTATTCTCTCTGTCTTTCAGGGTAATTGTCCACGTGTGAGTTCTATCAATGATAAGAATGGTTGGAAAGTTGTGAGCAATGCTCTCACTATCATTGGCTTTACTAAGAAAGAAATACAGGTGCACACACACATCTGGCAACAGATTTAGTTATAAATCCAGTACACACACTCTCAAAGTCACTCTTATCTGCAGGAGCTGCTGGAGATTGTGGCCAGTGTTTTACATCTGGGTAACATACAGTTTGGTGAGGATGAGGAGCGAGACACACACATCACCACTGAGCCTCAACTCAGATATATGTCCCAGGTGTGTTAAGCATTATGCTTAGTGTGTAAATAGTGTTTAACAATGCTGTGGAGGCTATTTTGCAGCTACAGCTTCTGTAGTTACAAGCTACTTAGCTAAGTTGATAAAATGAATTGTTTTTGGTTTCTGTTCTTGAATAATAGAGTTCATTTTTGTAACAGCTATTCTGTTTTAAAGGAAACTGAAATTAAATGAACTAAAATGTAATTTAATTAGCAATGTTGTTACTTTTAGTTACTCCCAGGTATCAATAAGTAAGGTATATCTTAATATCTGTCATTTCAGCCATTTCACACATAATAATCTGTCTTTTGTTTTTATAACAGCTGCTGGGTGTGGACAGGTCAGTTCTGAAAGAAGCTCTTACTCATAAGAAAATTGTTGCCAAAGGGGAGGAGGTATTACCACAGTCTGTTTTTATCTTCTTACTCACTTTCAGCTTTTAACTCAGTACTTATGTTAGGTAATCTCATGGTTTACTCATTCCGCATACATGGAGTCAGTTAAATATGGTTTACAAATGGCAATAAACAAAGATGTGCAGAGTTAAGTCTTTGTGTGTGTGTGTTTATTTCAGATGATCAGTCCCTTGAGTTTAGAACAGGCTGTCTCTGCTCGTGACTCATTGGCCAAAGCCATATATGGTCGTGTCTTTACCTGGCTGGTCCAAATATTAAACCAATCGTTGGCCTTTAAGGTGTGTTCTCACTTACTGGTAATGAGATTCGTGTCCCTGCTTTACTTTAACAGACAATGTTGCATCCTGTGATCTTGCATGTATGAACAGGAGCGCAGTTTGCATTTTCTGATTGTGTTGTGCCATCTAGTGGAGTGGTTTTAGAAGATTATCGTGTGTGTTTCACAGGATGAGGTGTACTACACCAGCAAATGTTCTTCAGTTATTGGTTTGCTGGACTTATATGGATTTGAGGTCTTTCAACACAACAGGTATGGCTGGTCTTTTTCTGTCTCTGTTACATTTGCTGCTAAAAATATATTACATTAAAACAGATTTCCTGACTTATTTTACATATAGCCTTTTGAACTAAAGAAAATATAAGAGGAAAATTACATGAGAATGCAAGAAGAGATGTATTGATGATATGCACATTCATCTGTTTTTGATCTTCTGTCTATAGTTTTGAGCAGTTCTGCATTAATTACTGCAATGAGAAGCTACAGCAGCTGTTTATTGAGCTCACACTGAAGAGAGAACAAGAGGAATATGAAGCCGAAGGGATTGTGGTGAGTGTGTACCGGAAACAATTGTGTCATGTATGTGTGAGCATCTTATTTAAGATGTTGTCACTTCTGCATTTTGAAACAACGGTGTAATGGTGCTGCTTATCTACAAGATGCAGAATCCATGTTCTGTTTATCATGAAAGCGTATGCAATAAACAAGCTGAGGTCAATATTCACATAAGTGGAATAATCAGTCAACCACATGTGAAAGCACATACAAAAACTCTCAAAATAGCAAGACAAGGCAAAAGATCAGTATGCCTAACAGTGACTGAACATTAACAGATGAGAATGACTGGACCTCTGTCAAGTACTGCTGTCAGCACTTATGTACAGCTTTATGCAATCAGTCGATACTTTGATTGCATAAAGCCATATAGAGAGACATTTGTTTATTAAAGGGCATATAAGTTGCTTATGAGCACTATAATGTAACATAAAATGGGACGGCATACAATCTTGTAGACTTAGACCAGATGTTTACTATACAATTTGAGGCAAAATAATCAGTCAAATGTATTTCTGTAAACCATATACATATTAATTATTCATTATGCAATGGTAGGTTAACATTGCATCACATTACAAAAACAATTACTATTGTGTAAAAATGTTGTTTTTTGTTTTCTGGCTAGTGGGAGAGAGTGGAATATTTTAACAACAAAGTCATCTGTGACCTGGTGGAGGAGAAAAGCAACGGAATCATCGCCATTCTGGTCTGTCTGTGTATTTTCATTTGGTATATTCAGTTGATTTGTTTACCTGCGTTTAACTGAACTGAGTTGATCTGAATTCAGTCATGTATTTAAATCAGGATGAGGAGTGCTTAAGACCGGGAGATGCTAGTGACATCACATTCCTGGAAAAACTGGAGGACACACTGGGGGGCCACGCCCACTTTGTCACGTATGACTGAGGACATGTCCTAAATTTTTTAACTTGAATTTTGTTTGTTAAAATGATTTTTTTGGCATATATCAGATATCATATATCTGGTCTTTTTTTGTTCCAGTCATAAAATGGCCAATGGGAAGATTCGCAAGGCAATTGGGCAGGAGGAGTTTAGGCTAGTTCACTATGCTGGAGAGGTTAACTACAATGTTCATGGTGAGGAGAGAACGTCTACCACTCATCTGTCTTTTCTTCCATCCATACTTTAGTTGTTTACTCAATGCAAATTTTGCCTGTGTAGTAATTTTGTTCATTTTCCAGGGTTTCTGGACAAAAATAATGATTTATTGTACAGACATCTGAAGGAGGTATGGTGTTTTTACAGTGTGAGTATGACGTTGACTAAGGAAGATGTTTGTTATAAAACCCTGAGTATCATATTACAGGTGATGTGTCGGTCGAGCAATCACATTGTGAATCAATGTTTCCATGCAGAAGAGTTGATGGACAAGAGAAGACCTGAAACGGTTAGATGAACCCAAGCACACACATACAAATGTGCTCACACATGATTAATGTTCTGTTATGTTGGAGATTTTAAGATTAAACTTGTTTATTAAAGCATTTTTTCTTATGGGAATAATTGGCTGGTCCAGACATTGCAGACATGTTACACTAAATATTTCCACAGTTTTTTTAGACACCTGACTAAGCCTGGATGTCTTTTGTTCAGGCTGCCACACAGTTTAAGCTCAATTTGGCTAAACTGATAGAGATTCTGATGTCTAAGGAACCATCGTACATCTGTTGTATAAAACCCAATGATGCTAAACAGCCAGGTAGGAATGTTATATGTTACACTCTATATGCATATAGCAATAGACCAATAAACAAGCCTGGCTTATTAACCAGGTCATATTTGGTTGCTTTGAGGCTACTGGCTATTGCTTGTATTTACTTGGCCACTTTACAGACATGCCAACTCTTTACCAATTATACTGTAGTTAAATCTACAGTACTTAATAAACTTCTTAATTTTTCCTGACAAGGTGAAGTGTCTTATTACATGACATTACAGATGCTGTTAGTAGAGCAGAAAGTACAATTTATCAAGCCAATTGAAGATAAAATTTACATTTCACTCTGTTTCTTCAGGTAAGTTTGATGAGGTGTTAGTCAGGCATCAGGTGAAGTACTTGGGATTGACGGAAAATCTGAGAGTGAGGAGACCTGGGTTTGCATACAGACGAAACTATGGGGCCTTCTTGGAAAGGTTGTTTTTTCTCTCAGATATGTATACACCGCTTTCACTAATAGTTTTTAAACTGTACTTTGCAATATATTGTTTCAGTTTGTTTTGGCGTGTATGTGTTTACAAAGGTACAAGTCTCTGTGTCCAGACACCTGGCCACACTGGCATGGAAAACTGTCTAAGGGAGTTGCCACTTTGGTCAAACATCTCAACTACAAACCTGAGGAATACAAACTAGGCAGGTAGGAAAACAAAAGAGAAGATCAAACATATTTTCTCTATATTGTTCAAGCTATATATTGTTGATTGATTATTGTAGATAAATAAAGAAAAAACAGAAGGTGTTTGCATTGAGGATTGACCTGTGCTCCAGTGATGTGGGCCAAACAGTCTTGGTGGTGGCCAGGTTATTTGCCTCACAACTTTTGAAATGTTGTATTTACAGTTTGTCTTTCTGTTTAGGTCCAAGATCTTTATCCGCTTCCCAAGAACTCTGTTTCTGACTGAGGATGCACTTGAGGCCCAGAAACAAACCATTGGTAAGAAGAGGGAAAATAATGACGATGTAGAGTATGAGGATAGTGAATGGTCTGTAGCTACAACCTGTTGGCCATATATAGAAAAGTTTTGTTTTAGAACGTAGTTTAGAAAGTGTTATCATTTGCTTACATATCTTTTGACTTGTTAAATGTCCTTCATGTGTTACTATTTACATGTACTGAAGGGTTTTACTGGCTTCTTTCTAGCTGTCACTCTGCAGACATCTTGGCGGGGCTACAGGGAACGAGCCAAGTATCATCGCATTCGACATGCAGGTACAATAGACACAAATACAGGAATGAAAGGAAAGAAATAGTTTTTTGTCTCTTACAGAAATTCTGTTTGTCTTTTTGAACTCATAGTAATTGTTATCCAATCATGGTGGAGAGGGGTCAAAGGTCGCAGGAGAGCCAGGTGTCGTAGACAAGCAGCAGACACCATACGCAAGTATGAGTGTGTTTGTGAATGTAGTTAAGTAGCTTTGAATGTTATGCTAGGGATTTTATCACATCAGAATGGTTTCTTTCTTTCACACATTCTCAGGTTAATCAATGGCTTTATCCTGCGCAATGAGCCTCGTTGCCCTGACAACGAGTACTTCCTAGACCATGTGCGATATTCATACTTGATGAAAGTGAAACGGAATCTGCCAAAAAATGTCCTTGACAAGAGTTGGCCAAGACCTCCACCTTCACTTACTGAGGTATACCAACAACATTTAGTGGAGACATCTGCTTTCACTGATGTGGTGTTCTGAGAGCATCTCTGTGTCTTCCCCATTTAGACATCCAAGCATCTTTACAGAATGTTCATACGCAACCTAGTCAATGACTACTGCAGAAAAATACAGCCTGAGTGGAAGAAGCAGGTACTGCTTTCATACAGAAACACCCACACTGGTGAATGCGTACAGTACATGTATTAACATTCCTCTCATCTCTTAATTTCTGCAGTTAGAACAGAAGGTTGTAGCCAGTGCAATTTTTAGGGGTCAGAAGGACTGCTACCCTCGAAGCATTCCTAAACTTTTTGTAAACACCAGACTGGGTAATATTTAAACACACATAGATCCTTTACAATAAAAAACACATGCAGGGAAAAATATTGACACATCTTGACTTATTATTAATGCAGAGGCTGAAGAAATTAACCTCAAAGTACTGCAGACTCTAGGGAATGACAACAAAGTGAAGGTAATTGTGTTAATTCTGTTGTGTCCTTTTTTATTTCTAATTTTAAATTTAATTGTAATTTATTTACATTTATATATCTGGAAACACCTCTCTCTGAAGAAGCTTATGGTGCAAGGTATATATTATTGTATAAAGTTATATGTGTGTGTGTGTGTGTGTGTGTGTATGTGTGTGTGTGGGTGTGTGTATAAAGCACCATAATCTAACAGTTTATAGGATCAGTCGGGGAGCTTTTTAAACTGATTTGATTAATTAAATACAATGTAGTTAGATGTAGTGTTGTACAGTATACATTTCCACAGATTTACTTCAGATTGCTACAAATCAATATAAAATTTGTTCTCTTTCAGTATGGTGTTGCTGTTATCAAGTATGATCGCCATGGTTTCCGTGCACGAGCGCGTCAGCTGCTGTTGACCACGTCAGCCGCTGTGCTGGTTCAGGAAGCGAAAATCAAACAACACATCGACTACAGTACACTGCTGGGTAGTGTTACTGTAATACATCTCACACCCATTGTAGCTTCCTAATACTGTACAGCACAGCATATTAGTGTCTAAAACTCATACACTCATACACTATGTAATCATACACTTATTTGTTATAGTTTCAAACTACCAGTTCAGTTGTAACCTCTTGCACAGACAATAATCAACAGCAAATTCAGATATGAAGTGTTGGTTCCTTTTGCAGGCGTTTCTGTTAGTTCCCTCAGCGATGGCTTCTTTGTTTTGCATGTTCCCACAGCTGACAGTAAGCACAAGGTGAGAAGTGCTGAGTAGTGTTATACTCTGTGATCGTATATCTTAGTTAGGGTCAGTATAATCTGACCTTTTGCCCTTCTGACCTCCAG
>JBAJNP010005643.1:0-28269 GCA_036877545.1 Yasuhikotakia modesta
ATTACAACTGAAGACATCAAACAATGAGAAGTAATATAAAGAGGGACAATTTATTCACTGCATAAATATATAATCAAGTGAAATAACCTAGAAAATGTATGTGAAACATATTTATTTTAATTTCACGACTCGTTTAATATTTAATTTTGACTGGCAATAGCGGTGTTTGTTGATTGTTGTCTGTTTATTAAAAAGCTGTACAACAAACAAACAAACAGAATAGTGTAGAGTCAGCATTCTCATGACATGCACACAGATTATTATCATGTACAGTAAAGCTGAGTGTGCAGCGTTTACATTAGTACTGTACATTACAAGATAAAAGTGCTTGAGAGTATAAACTCTAAACTATTGTACAGTCAGAGTACATTAACTTAATGGAACCTGCAGTGCATTCAGTGTTTAATCTGTAAATGCATCGTCTGGGAAATGTACTCAACACACAAACACAACATCTCAGAGAACACAACACACACAAACACAACATCTCAGAGAACACAACACACACAAACACAACATCTCAGAGAACACAACACACACAAACAAACACAACATCTCAGAGAACACAACACACACAAACACAACATCTCAGAGAACACAACACACACAAACAAACACAACATCTCAGAGAACACAACACACACAAACACAACATCTCAGAGTCTCACACTGAGTGATGCATGAATGATGGTTTACTCAGCTAATAATGCTAATGCTTGTGAATGTGAGCGCTTCTCTTTATAAACACACTGATCTCACGGCCAGCAGAGACAGAGGATAAGAGTGACAGCTGTCAACATTCTCCAGTCCTGCGGTCTGCGGCTCACAGCATCATTAAATATGAGCTTTTGCCGCAGCTCATACCGTCTCACAGTTTTAAGGTAGTTGTGTTCGAGGGATTTGCAGGTGTAGTTGCCGTAGTCGTCGGGCGTTACTGACGGTATGAGCAGCAGACATTCGGACAGCCTCCGCTGACATGTGCTGCATCTGTCTCCATGTTCCCACCAGTACGTTGCGTGATGGGAAGCAACAGGGCAGGACAGGTAAAACGGACCCTCAGCAGGAACTGAGACTCTTACAGGGGTGACGTCACGTGACGGGGTCAACACACCCCCCTCCAACATCCTCACTGAAAACATTCATCACACTCCTTTAGTTTCTCCCTCAGTCTTACAGCTGAAACTTTTGCTTCTCTGCTTGAAACATAAATTGCTGGTTTCTCCCAGTTTGTTACCCCAGTAAAGTTACAGGGTGCAGCTGTAATGTAAGACACACCTGATGTCTCTCCACACACGTGTGTTTTTCCATCAGCGATGTTCTGTATTCCTCCTCTGAAACACAATTGTTCACATGAACGATTTAAAAACATTAGTTTAACATACAAACAATAACACAAATGATCTCTTTATTAATCTTTTTATTCTTTTACGCTGATTTACAGCGTTACGTTTATAATTGTTGTTTATAATTTGAGCTGTTGTTCTGATTTCCTGAGAAATGTCAGTTTAACATTATTTGACATTAATATACATAATGAAAAATATATAAAGTATAAAATGTATGTTTCAACCAGAGAAACAGAGACCAGTTACAGACTGCAGCTCTGAATCAGACGACTGGATGACATGTCTGAACATCATACTGAGTTTGTGGTGCACAGCCGCGTTCAGTCCAGCCGCAGTACGGATCCCGGGAAAGAATGCATTCCTCACAGGAAGTGCCGTAGTCCTGACATCTCTGCAGGTCCAACACAGACATCCGACCCGCATATCCTACAAACAGCTTCTTCTGTACACAAGCAACAGAACGAGTGAAGAAACAGTAACAGATTCACACAGATGTGACGTCAGAACCGTGCCATTACCCGTTCAGAGTCCAGTTTCATAAACTGTACCGGTGCTGGAGCGTCACAAAGACGAGTTTCAGAGATGATGAAGGCGCTGGAGTCTTCCTCAAGGATTTTTAGAATCGTGCCGGTCTCTAAGAGGAGGAGAGACCGAATCACTCATGAGATCATCTGATGTTTCTGTGACAGATTCTCATCATTTTAATGCGACTCACCCGTGGCCAAAAAAATCACACTGTGCATGTTTCCATCTGAGACCTTGACCCGGTCCACTGCTATCTGTGTGCAGACGCCGGTTCTGGTGAGAAGCGGCAAGTCTTTATGAATGGGGTGAATCCAGTCTGTCATTTCTGCGTGATCTCTGACGATGTTAAGAGCAGGAACAGGAAGAGAATCTCTGTCTGTCACACACTGGAATGTGAGATGGAGTTTGTCAACAGAACAGTTCAGCTTTGGGTCAAAGGTGTCGTGACTGAGATCACTGGGTCCAAACATTCAAAACCATTGTTAAGATATGAATCTAATAGTATTAGATCAGAAAATGACTGTCTGTGAATCTGACACTGTGAAAACACATTTTTGTGGTTTAATGGTACTAAACCAAAACTCTGAGTAACTGCGGGTAACCATTAAGTTTTGCAATGGAGTTTTTGAATCTACAGCCCAGACAATAAATGTGATGAGAGTCTGACAGGCAGTTTGTGTTTATTGTGGTATGTTTTTTAATTTCCTGTGAGTTAAACTGTGAGTGGGCATAGCCATTAGATCATTGAGTAGCAGAGAATTCCTCATTACAGAATCCAAACACACACAAAACATGAAAACAGTTGTTTGGAATCTCACCGTTCCTGGTCTTGGGCTGGGAATCTCCCTCTCATAACCTTTAAAAGAAGACGTCTGGAATACTTCATCAAGCTGTGCGAGGGAGTAGATGCAGACAGCTGTGGTGTTCCTGTCACACAAGAGCTGAGGGGCTCACTCAGGTTCTGAAGTAAATGTAAGTGAACAGTGAAAGAGAGCGTTTACCAGCCACTGGAGAAGAGTCCGTACAGCCGCCAGTCTCTCCAGTCCTCTGCATGAAGAACAGAAACCTTCTGAAGACGATTGAAATACAGCCGCTCACCAGGAATCCCACACACCAGCCTGGCCTTCAGAAAGGAGGTCCAGACGTTCTGCAGAATCTGTTTGGGACCACCTTCATCCACCTGCAACGATACACCACCCTGCTGCTCATGCTTCATTCTGACACACACATTTCAGCAGGTTCTGTTACATTACTACCACATACACACAACATATACACACACAACAAAACACAACACACACCACATATACACATCACACACAACATACTCACACCACCCACAGATTCTTAAGGAGTCTCTGTTAGCAGAAATGCTGTCTGTCTCTGCTCTGCTTGCATAAGAAATACCACATGAGCACAATAACAAACCCTGTTTATTGTAAAGCATTTTCTTACCCCCACTCATCAGTTCTGCTGTCTGTGACAGAGTCACTCATTTGTGAACCACAAAGACTGAATGAGAACCACTATAATAGACAGAATATGGCAAACCCACCTTACAAACTCTGGCCACTCTGGAGAGCCACGGATCTGCTTCTGCACTAGGGTCTGAGTTTCTCTCTCGAAATAAGACGTAAATTTTCTCATTCATGGAATCGTTTTTGCGTTTGGCCAGAAAACTGGAGATAAAAGTGGGTTCTGTGGGTTCACACAGCACAATTTCAGTACAGTATAGCTGTGTGAATGTGTGAGTGTGTGTGTGTGTGTGTGCACGGTTTAAACAACATATAAATCACAAATATTTCATTCTATTATTATTACACTTCCAACAAATTCCAACATTTTGTTTCTGACGTTATGTTAACAGACATTAACAGACATAATGTCATAATGTTAGACATAATGTTAGATGTTAAGAGACATAAGTAGCTTTAGGGGGGTCTGGACTGTGATGAAGAGTGTTTGTTTCCACCAACCTGAGACCCACTGATCATGCATCCATAAAGAGACTCTGCCTCCTGCCTTTCTTCTGAACTGCAGAAGAGATCCATCAGCATAGAGAGGAGCTGCGGCGTAGAGGTCTCCATCTGCACACAAAATATACTGCACATACTGTACACATCGTACACACTGTATGCAGCCAAAGATACTGTACACAGAATTAATTATGTCAGCTGTTGTGTTAAAGTCACTGATGTACCTGCAGTCAGGGATAAAGAGTTCTGTGTGTATTTGTGAGGTGAGATTCCGGTCCCGTCAATAACCTCAACAGATTGATGAAGTTCTCCAGAACGATGAAGTTCCCCAGAACGCTGTGAGAAACAGACTTCACACATCAGCTGGTAAACAGTCAGCAGCTACAAACCCATTCACAGGAAACAGGACTTCACACGGCCACAGTACTAGGAAACAATAACTCAGTTCTGATCAGAGAAATGGGTTTGTCTCACCAGTTTCCAGCAGGACGGTTTTCTTGCGTTTGTTCCGCACACAAACAGACTGTTTTCAAACCACTGGATAACTGTGATGACATTCTCACAACTACTTTCCTGTGTGGAAGGAACAATACAAATCAAACTATGAAACTATTGCTGTTTTCTGTCCTTTAATAAAATTATGAAACTTACCTCACAAAGTTGTGGTAAGTTTGGATTTAGGGTTAAGTTCTGCGGAGAAACACACATTTAAAAATCAACCAATAATACAACTCCTACATTTTTATAAATGCTTCAACCTCACGCTTATTAAAGCAGCCAATCACATCTTAGGGATGCATGACATCATTAACGCAACCATAGCAACACCTGTCACACCTGCTGAATGAATATTTTATCCGTCTTTGTCAATGTTTAATCTCCCATTAAGATTTGAAAGCAGGTCTTGAATAACGTGTTGAAATGTTTTGTTGAAGCTGTAGGTCCAGCCGTACAGAAACACACTCCTGAAATCAACCTACATGCATCATTTATCACCACCTGCCAATAATAAACAACCACTCATTTAAAGCCTAAATGTAGACACTGGTGTTACGTGGATTACATGATAAAACTACCTACAGGGCATCAGAGATAAACGTAACGAACAGACACATGTTGTACATCATGTTTACTGTATATCTGCCATTTACCTGCAGAACCTGAACACTGTCAGCATCAATGTGCAGCAACACATTCCTCCCCCCCACAAACAGACTGTTGGTGTGATGCTGAAACATGACTGTGTGACTGAAGAAGCTGTTGTACAGCAGCCCAGCATCTGCAGAAACGTTACACTGGCTTTCAGAAGATCACACTATACACCGTGTTCACATAACCATTAAATACACCAACACTGCAGCACACAGCGACTACTCTTACCTTGTGTCAGAGTTACTCTGGGACCAGTGCAGTCCTTTATAAAGCAAACTGTGAGCTGAACGCAGACTGTATGAATGAAGCAATAACACAGCAGTACATTTCCTCTGATGTGGAGAGAAAAAGGCTGTTTCACCATCATGATTGTGCCTCGAACCATCATCACATCATCTGATCCTGATCTCATTACACTGTGTTAAGCGCCTCCCAACATATTTCTGCCACTGTGTGTTTTATAGTCTCAGTTAACACTTATAAAACCACTTAGTTAAACTATGGTACCACAGTGCAACTATCTTAACCATGTTATTTGCAGTAAAACTACTTGTACAGGTCTTGTTTAGTTAAAGATTAAATTAGTTAAAAATAGCTTGTCAACACAATAAAAGCGTCTGTGTGTTAAAACCACATGGTGCAAAACCAGCATTATTGACAACATAGCATTTTAAACTACAGACAACAACAGATAAACAATAAAGAAATAAAAATATTGCAAATATTACATTTTTCTCAGATCATCTAACGCAAAAGCTCTAGTTTGAATCTGTGGATGTGAAACTTAACAAGCAACAGTTTTATACCACAAAAGCTGTTTTAGTAAATATAATAATTGAAAGTTTAGCACCTCGTTCATGTAACGCGCGTCTGTTTCGCGTTTTGTAAATAGCGCTGATGTCCTGAACGGCTTCCGTAGCCTGGGTCCGGTGGTCCGATCATCTGACGGCCCAAACGCGTCCGATCCCACTGGATACAAATCAACATGGTACATGTGTTATTTATTGTAGATCAGTCTGTCATTGTAACACAGTTTTATCCAGTTCTGTTAAGCATTTAACGGGTTTGTTGACGTTAGTTCTGTGGAGAGAGAAGCTAACGCTAGTCAGTCGTACGGTGTGTTAAACAGCAGACCGTCCTCATGTCCTCCATCTGTTACAGAGGTTCCGATTCTGTGGAGATCTGGACTGTCCGGACTGGGTTCTGGCAGAGATTAGCACCCTAGCAAGAGTAGTAAGTCAGCTGTAAGTGCGCATGTGTGAACCGAGCAATGAAACGCCGTTTGATCGGGTTTCTTCTTACAGTCAAGCGTCCGGATGAAGCTGCTGTGTGTTCAGGTGATCAGAGATCTGCTGGAGCAGGGCATTGATGTGAGACCTCACCGGAGTCTAACACACACACACACACACACACACACACACACACACTCTCTCACTCACACACACACTCACACACACACACACACTCACTCANCACACACACTCTCTCACTCACACACACACACTCACACACACACACACACTCACTCACTCACACACACACACTCACTCACTCACTCACTCACTCACTCACTCACACACACTCACACACACACACACTCACACACACAACTGTACCAAACACGCTTGTTTTCTGCTTTCAGTATGAGAAAGTGTCCAAACTAACTTCCGACGCGAAGTTCGGTGAGTATGAACGTGTCCCGCGGGCACCAGCAGAGGTTTGTGGTGTTTCATACGTGATGTTGTTGTGCAGAGACTGGAGACATTAAAGCCAGCGTTGCTGTTCTGAGCTTCATTCTGTCCAATGCTGCAAAACACGACGTGGACAGCGAGTCTCTGTCCAGCGAGCTGCAGCAGCTCGGGCTGCCCAAAGGTGAGGATCCGTGTGTGTGTGTGTGTGAGAGTGTGTGTGTCACATGAAATGTTACCAATAACAGCCGCTCCTGCACACATAACCTGTCATTGTTATAGATGATCTCCAGTTGTGTTGCTGTGCTTGTACTGTGTTTTCAGAGCACAGCACAGGACTGTGTAAGTCCTACGAGGAGAATCACAACAGGCTGCAGGACAAGCTGAGGGAGAGCAGCCTGCGCCGTGAGTGACACACACACACACACACGTTTGCTGAGCGCTCAGGAGATGCTCATTAACATGCTGTTGTGTGTTAGTGGGCCGTCTGGAGGCAGTGAACTGGAGGGTGGGTTACACCCTGAGCTCCAGTGAGCTGAAGGAAGTGAATGAAGCTACAGTTGAGCTGCGACTGCAGCACCAGAACCCAGAGACGGACTCCACAGACGTCACCACAGTCTCCATCACAGCTGACCGGTTCAGAGTGCTGCTCGCAGGTGAGAGGGGCTCAGGACCATATAAACCACACGGTATAACAGTGATGTAACGCAATGTTTCTCTCTCAGAACTCAGACAGGCACAGGCCATCATGAATGGACTGCAGTGATGCGCTCGTCCGTTGTGTTTGTGCACTTAACACAGTGTGTGATGTCATCTAAACGTTCTGTAGAATATACAGAAACGTTTGTCATCGGTTCTCCATGTTGTGTTGTGTCTTGGTAAACTATCAATGACTCTATTAAAATCAGTTTTTCTACGTCAGACGGATTTATCATTTTTATTCACATTTGTTGTTTATTTGTTTGTAATGCTCTTGTGTGCCAAATACTTAAAAATGGTGCTTTTAAAGTATTTTATCTATAGTGTCAAAACATTACAATCTTAAGTGTTTTATAATATAATTTGTTTCTCAATAAATTAACAAACAACAGCCCCGTGTTGCTGAAAGTGAAAGTCGTGTTTGCTGTGTATATACACGCACACGCCGCATGTGTAATACTGAACTACAGCTCCCATAATGCACCAGCTTCCGTCTGAGAAACGTCTGCGCGCGAGCAGCCCGTGTCGTGTCTTAAAGTAAGTTCTCGTTTCATTCAGTCTTATAAATAAAACCTCCACTGGTCGTGTTGGGTGGAGACGTATAAACGTGTAATAAGACGCGTTACTGAGCGTTCAGCCTGTTACTGTAAATATTTGCGTTTTGACCCTTTAACACGCGAGTGTCTGTGAATAAAAACAAACGCACGTCATGTTTATAGGCTTAAGCGTGATGGAGTTTATGGCGCATCTCGTGTTAAACGGCTTTATATTGACTGAAGCACAGACGACAGACAGCCACATGTCGGGCAGAATGCGGAAGTCAGTGTAACTAGTACTTACAGACCCTAAACTACTGACCGACTCTCACATAAAGGGCGCTGGTCGGTGTCCATCTGAATAATGCAGCGACTGTGTTTGTGTGTCTCACAGCCCGTCTCGATTTAAGCAACAATGCCTGAGTGTCCAGAACTTCATCTGTCCAGCCTGTTTGTGAACCGGATGTGTGAGGGTATCGTGTTTACTGGAGCCGTGGAGAAATCTGAGGTGAGCAAGTGTGTGGAAGTTCCCTTCTGCTGCCACGAGTATCGCATCACGGCCCAGTCCAGAGGGAAGGAGATTCGACTCACCCTCACGCCTATCAAGAGCGACAATGACCGGAAAAAGAAGGCTGGGAAAGACCAGGCTCAGGAGCCGATGCATCTGGTGGTCCGGTTTGGAATGTCAGGATTTTTCCGCTTCACCACTGTGGAGGAACTTCCGAAACATGCCCATCTGCGCTTCTACACCAATGAGAACCCGCGGAGAGCTCTGAGTTTTGTGGACCCCCGTAGATTTGGCAGCTGGCAACCGAACGGAACCTGGCAGGTGAACAGGGGGCCTTGTGTCATGTTTGAGTATGAAAGCTTCAGGTGAGAACCGGGACCACCTGGATTTGTTCTTCAGAGAATTGGTTTGTTCCACACAGTTGAACTGTGACACTGATGTGAAAGGGTTACGTTGTAATGTAATGCCACGCGTCTGTTAAATCATATTTTAATGTTTCAGGGAGAACGTGGTTTCAAATTTGTCCAGCAAGGTGTTTGACAGGCCCATCTGTGAAGCGATGCTGAATCAGAAGTTTTTCAACGGGATTGGAAACTACCTTCGATCAGAAATTTTGTACAGGTACTTCCTGTCAGATGTACTGTCTGGTATTTACCCCCCCAATCAGAGACCCCCACACTCATCCATCAGAACTTCTAAAAAATAAATGAAAACAGAAACTGATTGTTTTTCGTCTCTCTCAGATGTCAAGTCCCTCCATTTGTGAAAGCCAGGACTGTACTGGAGGCACTGGTAGCAAAAGATGAAGATAAAAAGAAAACCAAGGTGACAGATTCTGATGCTGTCTAGAACTGTCTACTATCTAGTACTGTCTACTGTCTAGTACTGTCTACTGTCTAGTACTGTCTACTATCTAGTCCCCGTCTGTTTATAGTCACTTTTGTTGCTTTCAGACTGCAGATAAATCCAAGAGCGCAGATCTTCTGTCTTTGTGTCACACTGTCCCGTTGGAGGTGGTGAAACTGGGTTGGTGGTTTTCAGACACGTTCACACTGAACACAGACTGATTCACTGAAACGCTCTCATTTTGTGTGTGTGATTAAACTGACAGAACATATGTGAGCGTTGGTGATGAAAATGAAACTGTTTTCTTTAGGTGGGAAAGGTTATGACCCCCAAACGTCCGACTATTCCATCCTTTTAGCCTGGATGCAGTGCTACAGCGTGAAGGGAATGAACTCGTTATCTGACCGCAACGGACGGACCGTTTGGTTTAAAGTATGAGTCTTTCTGATCTCTGTAAGTCCAGAAGTTTTAAAGGGTTGTGGGTCTGAATTCTGTTTCCTCTGCTTTAGGGTGATCCTGGTCCATTGGTGCCCAAAGGTAAAACCACTGCAGAATAATCCACTGACATTATAACAGTATAACCCACAAATAACTAGAACTTAAACTGGTTTTATGTCTGCAGTGAAGAAGAGCGTACAGAAGAGACACGGTGAATACAGCCAATCACAGGTGAGAGTTCTTACCTGGCATCTTCACGTTCATGGATCTGTTGATGGACCTCTATCATCTTTATGCTAGAACACCAAGAAGAAAAACACCAGCGCTGCTGCCAAAGAAAAGCCCAAAGAGAAAGAGAGCAAGAAGAAAAAGAATGAGATTGAACCACCTAGATCAAAGCGGGAGAAGAACATAAAATCAGAAGATGTGGAAGAAGACAAAAAGCCGAAAAAGAGCGTCGGGACAGGTTAGAATTTAACATTTTATCTCTAGTTACTGCAGTGCTGGATTCCTGATTTCACTGCTTTCTGTTTAAAGCTCAGAGGACAGGAAATAACCAGAGCAAAGCCCAGAATAAGGAGCGGGTGGCTGCAGCAAAACCTGCAGCGAAAGGTGAGTGTGAGTCTTTGCTTGTCAAATTGAGCTGTTGTGTTTTTAGACTGATTCTGTGTTCATCTGACCGCAGCAAAACCGAAGCGCAGTAGCAGCCGCGCAGGACTCCGCAGCAGCAGCACATAATGCGCCGCAGAAAATATTCCAGAAATTTATATCCTATAGAATGCTTCAATACAGTATTTTTTTAAAGAAATATCATCTTTTTATTTTTTAAACAAATCTTTTCATTTGAGCACTTAACACTTCACACTTGAGTTTATACCATGTTTAAAAAAGTGATTATTAAAAGTGGTATAAATGATTATTGCTTGTTTGTGATTTATTTTAAACATGTAAAATGCATTTTTACATGCATCTGTTTTAAAAGTGCAACGGTTTAAGAAAATGTGCCAGAAGAACTTTAACTGCATGTAAATGATTACATATGAAACTATAACTAGAATGAACTTCCTGTTTCGGTGTGGAGCAACAATCATGGCGTTTAGCTCCAGATAAAACTTATTTGCAGTAGAATCAGTTTCATTAGTAGAATGTTTAATTAACGTTATATTATTATTATCAAAATTATTCAAAAGTTGTTAGTGGAACATTTTAAAACCTTACAGAAGTAACAAGCGTTTCAGTTTTGTTCATATGACCAGGCAGTGACTGTTGTAACATGTAACTGGATGTTTTGAAAGTTCTGCACTCAAATGAACATTTCGAAATACGTTTCCGTTAGTTAATGGGAATGTTCTTACAAGCTAAAATTGTTAAGTGGGTTACTGTATTCTGAAATATGAACCGATGTATGAGAAAATCCATCATATGAAACGTATTATGGTTTGTTTTAAAGAACGCTGAGTGTTGTGAGTGACATGTTTCACACAGCGGCTCAGTGAATCTACAGTAACACAGGTGTGTTCCTGCTGTTTATTGCTCTTATCTAAAGGAAAGTACAAAGGGTGAAATGTCGTCCCCTCCCTCATTTCAAGCGCTCGTCTTCACCTCGACACGACTGTGAGCTTCATCATGCGGCCGTTTGCCATCATCTTCTTTATTTTTGCTCTGTATCACAACATTCAGGCCCAGAATGGAAAACCAGGTGAGTGTCGTCATTATTCCTCTAAACATTCGGGTCAGAACAGAACAGCGGGTGAGTGTTCTGGGCCCAGAGTCTCAGTTTGAGCCCTGCTTTGTTTATGAATGATACAGCAGATGTCTGGTCATTTATTTAAACTTGACTTTAAATGGCTGAATGCTGGCATGTTTTTGTTCTGTATTTAAGTCTTGTTTGATTAGTTATGTAATCTGGTGAATTTAACTTATAGTGTTATGAAAAACATAAGGCTATAGACAAGACTAAAACTGGCTAACAATTTTAAACTTAGATTTCTAACAACAGCTGATTTTACAGATTGTTCTCATGTAGGTAAAGACTGAAACAGCATTTGTACAGTGACACTGTGGTGTTTTTTCTGGTAGCACAAGTGCAGAATGCTGGTAACCGTTAATGTTAACGGTGATAAGGTTACAGTGTCTATCTGTAAAACATGAGGGCATTTATGACCATCATAAAAACTAGGTGTGGACTGTCTCAGATGAGTTGCCCAATACTAACACACACACATAAGCCCACTGACTGTATATTGAACAAACTACAAACACACACGATGGGGTGTAACGTGTGTGTTTCTCCTCTGAGCAGAGTTCTGCAGTCTGCCGCCTGATGAAGATGATGGGACCGCAGCAGATGTCATGATCTACATGCACTACGATCAGACGCGGGACAACTGTTACCCGTTCAGGTACAACGGGGTGGGTCAGAACGGGAACCGCTTCACCCGTGAGAAGGACTGCATGAGAAACTGTTCCTCCCGAGCCCTGGAGCTGTTCCCTGTGAACGGTAATGTTTCTTCATCGACCTGTGTGAAAGGTCTTATTGACATCACAGTCTTCTGTGAATGAACGCAGAGATCTGATAATTGACACATATCACAGATTTTCACAGGTTGTCTCACCTTTATGATGTAGGTACATGTTATTAAATGATATGTGTTTTCTAGAAACCGAGGCTTGCAAGCTGCCAAAGAAGTCAGGGGAGTGTATTGGTGCGTACCTGAGGTATTACTACAGCCCTGAGCATCACACCTGCAAATCCTTCTACTGGACCGGTTGTGTGGGCAACGGGAACCGCTTCCTGTCATTCAGGGCCTGTAACGCCACCTGTTACAACACTGCAGGTGTGTGTGTGACGTGTTACACCTGCTGTCGTTTAACCGGACATGTAATGAACACGCTTTCTGTTTGAACAGATGAAGGCTTTGAGGATCATTCAGATGAAACTGATGTCCCAGTCGGTGCGTATCTGCTGTTCCTCACACAGTCTGTGAAGTTTTAACCCTGTCTGTTGTTTAACTCACTGACATGGACCTTTATGGACCCCTGTAGGCATTATCCTGGGTGTTGTTCTGGGCATCATTGGGGCAATTATTCTCATTGTGGTGATCGTCTTTGCTGTCAAGAAGAAGTAAGTTAGTCAAGTTGTTTAAAGTTGTGGTTTTATATTTCATGCTGCGATGGTCTGTGTTCTTTGACTGTTTTGTGAGGGTGTTTAAATGCAGCTGAATTTTTCATTTTCAGGCCGAAGTCAAAGACACGAGAGAAGAAGGGAAAAGACAAACAGTCTGAGCAGCCGTTAAAAGAGGAGCGAGTTGAAATGGGAGGAGAAATACAGTCCAGTTCTCTGTCAGAGTAAAACAGCTTCAATATTAGATCATAATCCTCACTCAAGAAACATTTGCCTTATTATAATTAGTACATAAACACTTAATGTAAACAGACGTAATGTTTCAAACACTTCTGTAGAACATGAACTTCATCTACTTCATCATGAACTTCATCATGAACTTCATCTACTGCTGTTTTTATGTGATGTAAGATGTTTTTATACTGTATGTGCTCTGAACTCACAATAAAGAAACTAACGTACAATCGTTAGTATGTTCTCAAATGTTTATATGTTTATATGCAAGTAATTCATAGATGGTAATGGCACGCAAGGGATTATGAGATATAAGAAGCTCATCCACTCACACGTAATGAACCTGTAATATTTCTCAGCAGCTCCCTCTAGCGGGAGCGAACGGCTTTACCAACCAAAGATATCAACAGAGACGAGCTATTATTACATTATCATTTCATTGTATATGCTTGCATAGAAACAACATTATACACCCACAATGCACTGCGACAAAACCAGCCAGTTATACTTTACAGTTATACTGAGATGCTGCAGAATATGAGTCTGTACAAGCACTACTGCTTTCAAACATCACAACAACACGCTGTACAGTTTCACATCAGCTTTCATGCATTTAGAGTTTACAACAGGAACATTTAAAACAGGAGCTTTTTTTATAAGTGTAGTTTAAAGACAAAGTCTGTCAAAGATGTTTATGGCCAATACTGTTACACTCACTGGTATATATAGTGCATTCCTACTTATTCACATGTTGATTTGTTGAATGAGCCGTGAGTGTTTGTAACCAGCATTCAGGCAGGTACGAAAAGGTCTTGACACTTTCCACATTTATCGGGTCATGCACAGAACCAGAACAGCTATCACAAGAACTGACCGTTGCCTAGCGACGGCTATTTCAGATGCTTGTTGCTCAGGGAAGGTGATTAAGGGAGAAAAGTGATTTGCCATCAGGCGAGGAGGTGTTTACATGCAGATCAGAGTCACGTGAGGTTAACACACCGCTCATCTGTTACTATGCAAAACCACCTTTCCTTTAAAATTTATAACCTCTTATTTTGATGTTATGAAGGGTGATATTTGAAAAGCTTACAGCTTTTATAGTGAAATGTCCTGTTTTACGTCTGTCATCAGCGTTATAATTAAGAGTTTTGGTGTCCTCCAGCAGGTATGAATAAAGCATTTGCAGTTAAACACTCTGTGTGAATGATCAGCGTCGTTCCAGGTGTGTGCAACCAGGGTAACAGCTGACCGCCGGTCTCCCTGAGGTGAGGAGAATGAGAGGGGCTCTGACCGGTGAGACACCTCTCTGCTCTTCCTCTGAACCTCTGGAGTGGAGGTTTGTGAGCAGCCAGCGGACGGATCGGGTCGTGTCTCTGCTCACCGCAGCCAAGCTTTCATTGGTCAAACCACAACCCGCGACATGAGCCAAATACCAGCGTACGGCCACTGTGATGAACCAGTCAGAGGAAGCCTTCATTCAAGTTCTGTGTGTCTGTGCCAGAGGTTTCGGAACGGCAAATTGTTCTAGCAGCCGGTCACCAGAAAGAGATTTCAGTTAAAGCAGCAGTGAGCCCAAAATAACAAACAAGTACCATGAAGCGTAACTAAAATAGTTAGTATGATTTTTGTGGCCACGTCTGCAATGAGCTGCATTTTAACAAAGGTGTTTGAAGCTGAGAGGTTTTCTCAAAAGCCTGTGAAAACTTGATTTGGTTTCCAAGCGTAGTGTTAAAAACTGCTCACTCTGACTGGACAAATCAGATGATATCTTGTGAGATTAACAATAATCCACTTTCACAAACTATTCTGAAATTAAACCAATTATTAGATTATCTATAACATTGGGGTTGTGCTTTATCGTGCGTAATGAAAATGATTTTTTGTTTTGCTGTGTTCTGTAATGTCTTTTAAACTATGATGGGTTTTAAAGAGGTGTTTTATTTACTAGCCTGTGTTGTGTACACAGCTGGTGATGTCTGGGAATGTGCACAGGGATGAAAAGGACTTGACACCTGTGACACCTGTGACATGACTGGGGTTAGTTGCTGTGTTGGTTTGTATGCCCTCACAGGACTCTGTGCTAAACTGTAGGTGAGGGTTTAATCAAAACACAACGAGCAACATTCATTTCCTGGTGAAGTGGATTTCTCTGAAATGAACTCGCATGCTGAGTTCTCAGTCTTGCTGTATTTTCAAAGAACTAATTTTCAAAGTCAACTACTGTGAAGTGTACATGCCAGAAAGCTTCAATGACGCAAATCACTCAGAAACAAAGGCGGCGTGCTTCTCTCTCTTTAACTTTTGCTTTTCTGTTCTCCTCACACCATCTAGCCACCCACATACTCTCATGTGATCTCCTGAGGGTTAAACAGACTGAGGCTCCTCAGACAGATGAAGAACATCTCTGTTTAATGAGGAACATCTGCTCAGCTCAGTTTGTTTTCACTCCTGCACAGGTGTCTGTCTAAAGTCCTCAAACGGTCCTCTTTAGTCAGGAGAAAAAATCACTCAGTCTCTGGCGGATCACAGCTGCAAATAACCCTCACAGAGTAACTCCTAACTGAAGCAGACAAATCTGTTCCAGCTTTCAATGTAAGTAAAAGAACAGCACAAAATCTTCCCAATATCATCTTTTGTGTCATACAGACGTAAGAGTTGCGAGATTTGAAAGGCACAAACAAGTACGATGAATAAACAATAACAATCAACAAAATATCTAAGAAATGTTAAATAAAACACAAGTGTCGCTGTAAACAACTGATTTTAAGCGTCTGTTGTGTGTTGAAAAGAAGTACATTAGGACAGAACGTCCAACAATCAGAAACATCTGTGGCTGTGAGGGACTTCGGTGCATTAGGACGGGAGAGGCGTGCGTGTGGATGAGATATTTCTTGAGGAACAAACAGAGACGAGAGGAAGCCCTTCTCATGCAGCAATGGAGTCATCTTCTAAACGCTGAGCAGAAACACATCTACTTCAATGGAAGCACGTCATCGGTCTTCCATCACTGGATGTTTGTGTTGGAAGTGTGCGGAGGTTCGGGAATGTAGTTTCCTAGTTTCTGAGTGACATGAGGGCTGTAGAGTAGCATGCAGAGCACAGCTGAGTTCCTCCTCTGGAGTCTGAAGATCAGATCTGCACAGCTTCTCAGTAATAGTGAGAGATGGAGCTCTTACTGCTGTTCTGCTCTGTAAGCTCACTTATGAGGAAAAACATATTATAAATAAAGGACTGTAATGTTTTCTTTGGTCTTTGGTCATTAGATTTAATTACCTGTTTTTAGGAAGAGTCATTTAACACTTTTATTTTGTGGAAAACTGTCTGAACCCATTAAAAACCTTCTTAATCTTCAAAGAATATAAGCAGCCTAAGGAACCTTTAAAGCGCAAAACATTATTCCTTAGGTTTCTGAAGTTAGTTCAGTTTGAGGTTATACTATCAGTTGTTCACATAAATGTACTGGTTTCAGACACTTATAAGTCTCAGAACAAAGATGATTTTCTGAAGAACTGAGTAATAAAAGGGTCTTTGTGGAAATGAAGACGGTTCTTCAGAGGACTGTAAAGTGGTTTTATCTTCTGCCCCACAAAGAGACAAAGATTTAAATTGGGTTTAGGGTTCTTGAGTTGCCTCTGCGTTTCCATTGAGATTCAGATGATCTTGATAGTGTAAGTTCATTAACTTCTGGGCTTTAAAACAACAGGACACAAAAACTAGAGAACAGGAAGGAAAATGTGTAGATCAACGTTTCTGAATCAGAGAAACAACATGATATAAGAGGAGAGATTATTTCTGAGGAGGATCCTGTGGGCAAAGTCTCTCTCTCATTTGCATTAGAGGGCGGAGCTTATGATGTGTACCGTTGTGTGTTGCAGTCACTGTGTGTGTGTGTGTGTGTTAACCTCACCCATTTTCCCATAAAGACACACACACACTAACAGACGCCAATCTGACGGTACATTTCAGCTGCAAGGGAAACTTTATAAAACACTAAATGTCTGGGGAGGAATTTCAGATGGCGTCATAAAGTTCATACTTTTATTATTTCTCATAAAACTTTAACACCTGGTGCCAACTTTCTCCCAGCATGTGCTGAAATTCAGGAAAACGTGCTCAGTGATTGATTCTCCTGCACTGTATGTTATGATAACTGGCTGTGGGTTACTGGTTAAGAAATGGTGACAGTGGTCTACAACTCAAACAGAGAAACAGAACAGCTTTGCTCCTTTAATCTCCTGTAGACTTTTGACTCTATCACAACATGGTTTGTGATTTTCTTGCTGACATTGTGCACTAAGCATATTGCTTTTATTAAAAACATTATTCACAGCTGTGCTAAACTTTGTGTTTGACTCTTAGTTTGATCATTAGGACAGAGTTTAGACTTTATACCCGTTATCTGTTATCTGACAGGCTGGTATAACGCAGCTGCACTTCCTGTCACGTGTGGGTCACAGGGACCCTTCATACGTTCAGTGATATATATCCACACACCCAGAATAAAACATAATGTTACTCACTGCTGGTTGTTATTTACACGGTCGCCGTCGGAAATGACCGCGTGTGATAAAGTCAAACGAGGGGCTGTTTATGTAACCGGGTCAGACCCAGAAGCTTTAACAGAGACGGTCCAAACTCTCAGAAAGACCCGATCAGAGATGTCCTCCCCGTCTCAGCGCCGGACCGCCCGCGTCCGGGTGAACGGGACGCGTAACGCTCACGGGCGACAGCCGCGCACCGGGCTCGCATGCGCTGAACGGTGAGATTATGTAAGTTTTTACATAATCTGCATCAGTTAACGTGAAGCATCTAGAACCTCCAGGCATGAGTTCTGTGTGACCCGGTGAGGGTTCGCCAGCAGGCAGCAGCAGAACGGAGAACATGCGGCAGACAGTCGCCGGTCACCCGCGCACGGTCTGCTGCTGCCGGGCGTGAGAAGCCCGACCTTCAGCCCGCTAGCGTTACATTATGGTTACAGTTTTGGGTGTTAAAACGTTTCTCTAACATTTCCATTCAGTTACAAAATGTTAAAATGCTTTTTAAAAGTTCTAAGGCAAAAACTTGCATTTTCATCATGAAACTTTTACAAAAGGTTAGCCAATAGTTGTGTGTATTATATCATAGAAATGAGGGTTACAGTGAGTTACTGCTGGGCTAAGAACTGTATTACACAGTTAAAATGATTTAAAACTAACAAACACTGTTTAAATCATATTTCTGTCTAAACAATGGGGTGTAAGAGCAGAAGATGTGTGCAGATTTGGGGCAGAGGTTATTTCTGGTCTGAAGTCTCTGAGCTGTTGTTGTCTCATCTGCTGACGTGAGCTGTGTGTGTGTGAGGCGTCTGGCAGTGTTGTGATCAGAGAGTGTTATGTAAGCGTGTCTGTCTCTCCACGTGACTTTTGTGGAGCACTTCTAAAGGACGTCTGAGGTCATGTACCCCATCCTCAGACTTTACCCTGCACAAAAATAGCAGTTCTTGTTTGAAGAGTTACATGATTATTTCCTTTCTGAAGTGTGTAATGCAGCTAAACACGCGAGCGCTCGGGGCAAAATCACAGCTGTATGAACAACACACTGTCCACAAATGCCCCATAGTCCTGCTGTCTTCAGTCTGTTATTGTCTGACCCTGAGGGTGACTGTACGCACAGCTAACAGTTTAAGTTGTAAAAAACTGTTTAAAAAGTAAAAAGAAACATTGTTTGAATGTTCTAGAAATGTTTGCTAACCTTGAGAGAACTGCTAGAGAACGTTCTGAGAAAGCGACGCAGCTCTGATGATTTTGGCCTACAGGACTGTAGGGTGAAGACCGACCCAAACAAACCCGCACAGCTTTAACCCCTCTGGAGTTACTCAACCTTTTGATTTAAAACGCTTTTATTATTTTGAGTTTGTAAGAAGTCAAATGGGCTGTGAAACATGATTAACTTGATATCAGGAATTTCTTTTGTTGTGGATGGAAATCCGGTCCACACGGTTATACAACCTAGTTAATGTTTCACAAGCGTTCTGATAATGTAATGGCTCTGGTATGCAGGCTATGAAAGATTTCTTCATGTATGTGTTAGTTTGTGACCAAGCCAAAGACTCTGAGTGGTTTCTTTTAAACAAACAAATCAAACGTTTCTCCACAGAGAGACTAGTTAATACTCAGGGCAGCTGGCTGGTACAGTAAGGTTAGGAGGTGACTGGTAGTCTGAAGTTAACAAGAGTAAAGTGTGTGTGGCCTGTCTGAAACTCCACACACAACTCCACAGAATGTTCCTCAACGCACATCAGTTTTGTGTTTGAATCTCACCCAGGCATGAGTTTGTGTTGTGATAGAGCACAGATCAGCTGCAGACATGAGAAACTGCAGATCCCAACACACTCATATGTTACAAGAAATCCTGTTTGCCTGGTTTTAGCAGCACAGCTAGTTGTCCAGGTGCAGTGATAGAGTCTCCAGGCTGACGCGAACCCTCTGCCAATGTGCTGCAGGCCTAAAGACAACCTGTCTCCACAGGTCAGTTCTCAAATCTGATCCCGTCCCAGACGAGCAGCTGTGTGTATGTAAGACGCAGATGTATGGAATAAAACATACAGCTCATGGCTGCAGTTCAGCTCCACAGCACCGCCTGGATTTTCTCTACTGCCTGGAAAACGTGTTAGCTAGCAGCTTTAGGCTGTACACACGTTTCTCTAAAGCTTCTTTTAAACACAAAAACATAAAAATGTTATTTTAAGTTCCAGGAACGTTCAAACATCCAGTTATTTAGATACTGTATTAACAATACTGCCTGGTTATCAGAATATTAGGCAAACATTTTTTAACTTGGGAGAACTTTGAGGGAACATTAGCCAATGTTCTGAGAACGTTTTCTGTTAGCTGGGGAAGATTACTAGTGAGACTACAACACACTGAAAAATTTGTATAATCTCTCTCTCTGTCTGTCTGTCTGTCTGTCTCTCTCTCTCTCTCTCTCCCTTCTTTCAGTCTCTCTCTCTCTCTCTCTCTCTCTCTCTCTCTGGTGGAATGTGAAGACAGTTCAGAGCTTGAGCTGTTTATAAAGACTGTGGGAGGAAAGTCACGTTGAATGAGAGTGGAGGGGAGTGAGTGAGTGAGTGAGTGAGTGAATGAGTGAGTGAGTGAGTGAGCGAGTGAGTGAGTGAGCAAGTGAGCAAGCGAGTGAGTGAGTGAGCAAGTGAGCAAGCGAGTGAGTGAGCGAGAGAGCGAGTGAGGGAGGGTTGATGTCATTCAGTGATGTGCTGGCCTCTCTCAGACTTTGGTTAAATGAATGTGATCTGTACTGGCATCTGTCTCTCTTTAATTCACATTCAACAGTTCTATGCAGGTCTGTCTGTGGGCTAATAATAACAAGAGTTCCACAGACGCTTCTCCTTCTGTTAAACCCCTGACAACATTTATATTCTCCCCGGTGATCTGTGAAGATGAGCATATTTACACAGTGTGCAGATTTAGGCAATTCTAAACTAACCAAACAAATGAGTTTTTAATTCTTTACAGTTAAAGAGAGACTGAGGCATGAGACACAATTTTATTTACTCTAATCTTTCCGTTTTTTGAGGGCACTTTTCTCCTCATCCATTAATTACTGAGTTTATCATCAAAATACAACATTACACTCTAGAAACAAACCGATTGGTTAAGGCTGAGTGATTGGTGACATCAGCAGAAAATAAAGACATTTTAGAGGCGGAGCAAATGGTTCTGATGGAACTCAAGGGGTGTAAATGAAGTTAATGGATTTTGGTTGTGTTGATGTGAACTATTGTAGATCTGCAGTAATGAGTTAATGTTGTTACACACCCTGTCACTTCTACTTCATGTCCAGACATCTGATGTCCACATACATTACAGCTTTAGTTTCAAATGCAACCAATGTGGAATTTGACAGCGCCTAAATCCAATACACCAATAACATTTAAACTGTTAACTCTTGTTATTCATTTACTGCAGGATTTACAACAAATGAGCTTTGACAGAAAACAGTCGTTATTCAATTTACTCATATTTTGATTGAGGCAATTTTTCCACATTTTAGGTAAATTTCCTTCTCAGATTTTCTCCGTGTGAACGGGCAGTTTGAGGTTTCTGGGCCGGATCATTTTACAGAATGTATTTCCAGTAACAGGCTTTTCATTTAAAGTGAAACAGAGACGCCGGGACATTACAGTCAGACTGTACATCAGAGAGCAGCACATGAGAGAGATTTAGTTCTGTGTAGAGGCTTTGATGAATGTTTCAGTGCCTGTAAAAGCTGCCTTCATGTTTAATTGTGTTAAGACACACATTAAGATCAGATTTTGTCGTGAATATGTGTGAGCCCTTATCAGAGTTGATTGATAGCGTTTTCTCTCCTTCAGTAGATAATGATAAGAAACAGGAAGTTGATATTAATGGAGTGCTGAGGTTTGTTCTGTGTGTTAGCGCAGGTGTGTATAGTGTACACCTGTGTGTGTGTGTGTGTGTGTGTGTGTAAGAAAAAGCAGCTATAGTATGATGAAGAGCTACGATGACCCACATCCTGTTTCATTTATAAAGTACCGTAAAATACCGTGATTGTGGGTTTTTCAGCTAACTAAGGGAATGTAAAGAATAATTCAATAATAAAGTTGGGGGTGAATAACTTTATTTAATATTTAATATTGGATGTTTAATTATTTTGGTAATTGAAACAGTAATGTATGTATCTGTTCATGCGTTTCTCTGCTGTAGGTGATCTAATAATTTCTGTTTTAATTTCCCTGTGGTTGTTTTTGGCTCAGCGCAGCGACAGAATGAGAGGAAGCTGATAAAACGGGACTGGAATTCTCCTGTGGGTTTATTTGTGGATCTGTTTCTTCCCACTTCCTGTCAAAGCGGCCACAGTCACATCCATCCCAAATCCAGACTGAGTGTTCAGAATCTGAATCAGAGCGTTAAATGTGAATGGAAGAGAAAGCACCAGAGCGCCATATTGTTTCAGATGGGTGGCTCTGTGTAGCACAGCGTCAGGATGTCGCAGGGCGGGTGGGGGTTTTCCGAGGGCTCTGGGACGGCCTCCAGAGATCCGTGGTGGTCCGTTAGACTGCTGACGCGATGGGTGCGGGAAGAGAATGGAGCAGATGTCATGTGATAAGAGTGTGGGAGGATAAGCACACAGTCCACAGCTGATACGCCACAAGCACAGATTATGAACACAACCAGAAGCGGTGAGAGTCTTCAACAATCTCACTGGTACTGGTGGACGGCTGAGGTGTGCCATCAAAGTAAATGTTGACGCTGTACACAATCTTCTTGACAAATTATATAAGCACTGAAAACATCTGTTCGGCTGTGTGTTTGTGTTCTCGTAAGCTTGTGGCCGACAGGACAGGAAGTGGCAAGTTCAGAGGAAGTGAGCTACCAGCTAGCCAGCATCATTCTGAACTGCAGTAAACCGTGGAGAGTGTAACGTCCTGGTTTAGTTAGTGACTGACTGAAACATTACACAAACGTTTCAGAAGAGTGACCTCAAGAACCACTAATGACTAACATTCCCTAAAAGTCAAAGCTTTCATGAAACTTTCTTGTCATTGTAATGTGTCATTGTATTTTTTATCATTATTCAGAAATGTTTTGATGGTTTCGTTACTTCAACGTTCATACAACATATATTTGTTAGCTGGGCTGACCTATATGTGCTTACAGGCAGCTGCTGCTATGGCAGCCTGTGAGCCATCATGGTTAAATTCATTTATAATTGAATGTTTTGAAATTCTTTCATCCACAACATCCCAAACCAGCGCAGCAGCGTCTCCATGTAAACACTGACTCACTGGTTTTAGTGGAGTTTGACCAACTCAGGAGATAATGATAAGCTCAAAAATACACATGACACAAATACTGAGTAACACAGTGCATTTAAACTCAACACCACAGGCATATTTACAATCACAAATGTTCTCTTTCACCTGACTGTGTGGTGCAATGCATTCTGGGAAAGATACATGTGATGCCCTACAGTGCGTAAAACATTTGAATGAGATCATGTTTAAGCTGTAATCGCTGGTGTTTAAGTTGTTTTAATGAAGACAGTTTGGATGACCTTATTGTTTCGTACTTGAGTTCACAAAAACAAAATCACTGCGAGCAGAACAGATGTTACTTTCAAATGGTTGAAATTCTTCTGTGTTGTTTGTGTGAATGAACAAATCCTTCATAAACAGCCTCCAAACATTTCCACCGAGAGTGAGAGACTTCTTCCACTCAGTGATTAAACCTCCGGTGATCTTGTGTAAATAATGACAAATACTGCAGGGTTAATCTTAACAAATATGGAAATTACTGTAATGTAACACTAATGTTTATTTATCTTTGGTATGTTTTATATTGATTGATTTTTATATGTCTAATATGTTTAATAATGTTATCTAATCGTGATTACATGATTTAGATTTATATATAGAATGTTTTGAATAAAATATTTAAAGCTGAATTGTGTCCTTGTTTTAAATATAGAACAGTTTCATTCAACATCATCTAATATACATTAACTCACACTCAGACTCGCAGAAACAACTTGTTTCAATTATTATAAAACTGTTTAGCAAATATGAAGAGAAATGAGTCTGTTATATTATTAGTACATTATATTATTAATACATGTGTTTTTCATTTGATGTGTTTGAAAAATTAAACTGTGCTTTGACATTTTGGTGGTTTGAACTGGATTAAAGGTTTTAGAGGTTCCACTGGCTGGAACCTGTCTGGTTCTGTAGAAGACTGATGGCTTTTTAATCACAGAACGACTGATGCTTGTGTTCTCATTGTGTAACGTCTGCCAGAACTGAGGCTCAGTCCATCACACAGACCTACTCATCACCCTCTCCAGAACCTCAGATCCAGAACCTAATGCTGACGTTAGACCCAAACTTTGTCAACAGCTGCTGTCCTCTGTGATTCACTTTGGGCTCAGACACAACTTTACACACTGAGTTTCAGTGAATGAAGACGGAATGCAGACCTCAAAGCAAAGGTTTACGGTAAGAGGGTGTGGGGTGCAGATATAATTGGGTGGAGGGGGTGCTTCCTGTCTGGTGTCCGGACCCTGCCCACATCACCCCTCCCTCAGAATACTTCCTCAGCGCCAAAGAGTTTCTAGGTCAGTCTAACCTAGCTGTTAGTCTTTAATGTGTGAGCTAGCATCTAAAATTAACACTCACCAACTACCAAATGTGTGTACAATCTGTAATAAAGCTAAAAACAACATCCACTAACAAACACATCTGCTGATACTGGTGCAGTCAAATTAAAGTTTGGTCTTTAAGTTTTTAAATGATGACACATTTTACATATTAAATCTGTTTTCATGTGTTTACATGAGCAATTACCTTGAAATGGAAAGGATGAATTATCTGAACAGCATGTTAATTTGCTGTGAAATTGACAAATGATAAAATGAAGCAGATAAAAATGTTTTACTGATGCAAATCTATACTGGTGTGTAAAAACAGAGGCATATAAAGTTACTAATGCACATGTGCTTTACATTAAGCGAAGTCATTTCTCCATTACTATATGCTTCAGCTGTGTGTATGTTTGTGTGTGTGTGCATGTGTGTGTGTGTGTGTGTGTGTGCATGTGTGTGTTAATTGCTGCCACAGATCAATGATTCACTGAGATAAAGTTGAATCATTTATATCTTTTTAGGATCAATAAAATGAAAAAAACAGCCTGAAATGAGGTCACAGAATATGTTACATCATATATTAAAGAGCAGACATGACATTCTTAGAGAAATCTTTTGTGTTTTATGAAATACAGGACGTGGCATGAATGATGTTACTGTTTAGATTTCTGTGTGTTTAAGAGAGAGGGAGAGAGGCTGAACTCTGAGACAGTGTGACGGAGGAACGGGGGCGAGGGACACAGCACGTGTGCTGGAGAGAGAGAGAAACCTCTCAGTTTCTGCAGACACGACCCCAGCCTGACGCAGACAAACACGATCATCAGTCCAGCGCTCTCTGTTCTGTTTTCATCAGATCACTTCCTTTACTCAAACCTGTGCTGAGAACAGATGTGATTTCCCAGCATTCACTGAGAACTAAAGTAGCTTCACGACTTTACAGCTTGTGTCCTAATAAAGATTTCTGAGCAACACTACAATGGGTTGAAACATAACACCTTATATAAACTCAAGTACAGACCCCTCCGGCTGAGAGGTTAAGTGTTTGTTTATAGAGAGCTGATGACTGTTAGATAAGTCTTACATTAACACCAAACTACAAACTACTACTGAACAGCTGAGTGACACGACCTCACAGATCTAATTCAACCCTACTCACCAGTTTAAACTTAGATATTTCTCCTAATAAACAAACAAATCAACTGTAGTCATTCACAAAGCATGTTTTTTAAATTATGCTTTGGAAAAAATTTTTAAAATTGTTTTTAATACTTTAAAATCTTCAGAGGAGACACTGAAGTACTTTCATCAGGTGAAAATAAATAAGTAAAAGTATTAGTTTTCTCTCTGTATAATGCTAATAGTGTTAAGAAGAAACCATTGAGATGTGAAGGAGATTTAAGAAGCTTCACGTTGATTTCAGCAGAGCATGTTATTCATAAACGTGTGAAGCAGGATTTGAAGATCTGAAGTGTGTGAGACAGAGTCGCTGAAGCTCAAAAGTGTCTTCAAAACTTCACATCCCTTTAGGAAAGTCATCGTCTCTTCTGCAGCAAACGTTGTGTTTGAAGAACTGAATACTGGAAGTGAGGCAGAAGATTTTCTGTCTCTAACGTGGGAAGAGCTCCAAACAAATGAATTACAGCTCTTAAAGTTATGTAAGTGTAGGAGAGTCACGGGCCAATACCAGACCTTATGTAAAGCTCTCATTATGAGAGACACAACGCTCCTCTCCGGTTCCTGAACTCCTGTTCTATAAACGTGCTTTTTTACGAGCTACATGGAAAATTTTACTTCTGTTCTGTTCCTCTGCCTGAAGAACTCAAACAAGCGTCCTGGACATGAGTGTTGGGCTCACGCTGTCTCCGCTGCAAGGCAATATGTCAGACCACAGGGGCGACGCTGCCCGCTGACCCGTCAGATAAACTCATGCGGCTCTGGTCTGATCTGAGCAGTATCTCTGTGTACTTATGTGAGAACAGGTCTGTGCTGTTCGGATCAGACTGTTCTGTGCTGGAATCTGCACCCTGTGTGGGGACAGGCCTCTTCAGGGAACTGAGACACAAATGTTTCAGATTAAACTGAACTTTTAAACGAAACATGCTGAGGCTTTCAGTTTCAGTTGATGAAGAACTGGAGGGATTTTAACTCTTTTATATGTCATTAATCATTCATCTGTAGTGTAGCTCTTCATAACACACTTATCAGTTCATTAGTCTCTTAAATGAAGCCTTTATTGTCACCTGACATATAAGTTCAGCCCTTTCACAGCCTTATAATTATGGGATGCAACATCTAACACAAATAAAGCTATGTATAACTATGGGGGTGCCACATCTAAAATCCATAAAATTAATATTAGGTTAAATATCTGGCAACATTATAAGTAGATGTTTGCAAGAATTTTGGATAAACCAATTATGTGAATTTTGGACGGGGCCTAAGCAGATCCAACCAATGGGGGAAGTGAAGATGTTTGAAAAAACTGTTTGAAAAAGCTGCACATTTTTGTAATTCCAGGAAGCGCCGCCTCATTCTTACATGAAATATTATTTAAAAAGTTAGCTCTGAATGACTGTCTGCAGAATCAGAGTGTCTTTATCTGCACACTGTGTAAACTAGCCAGTGCTTACATAACCCAGTTACCCCACGTCACATGTAGCGTTCAGCCCTGTGGCGAGATGTCAGTTCAGACGCTCACACACACAGATACGCTCACACACACAGATACACTCACACAAAGCCATTAAAGACTCAGCTGTGACTGGTTGCCAGTGTTTAGCGTCTGCCTGCATGTGAACGTCTGTGGAAAATGAGCTGAGAGTTTCCTCTGAGCGCTTCACATGTGACTGTGCAGAGTCTTAAGCAGTGAGCTCTGCGTTGACAGATCTGGCAAAAAAAACAAGCATCCCTGTATCACATATGCTTAAAAGATGTGACTTGCCTCACACAGAAAATGTGTGAAAAGCTGATTTTGTGCTTGAAGGGGTTTGATTATTATAATGTGACTTTTTGCAGTATAAACTTTACATATTTAAAAATAAAGGTTCTTCAGAATGAGGAACAGAATGAGATTTTTGGTTCCCCAAAGAACCATTCAGTTTTACCTATGAATAGTCTGAAGAACATTTTTCCACTACAAAATACCTACAAAAACAGAAAGGTTCTGCAGAGGGTTCTTTATGGAACCATACAGTCAGAAACGGTTCTTCTATGGCATCGTGGAGCACAGGTGAAAGCCTTTGATTGGTACAAAGTGAAGCAAACAAGTTCATCGTCCGTAACCGTGTGCGGTTGCCAAGCAACATGCATTAATATAGAATGTGTGGCCACAGGCCGATGTTTTACAACAGCTTCAAACGTGGTTCACTGAACATCATTACACAAGTACAAATGATATCATGCTGCACAGAAAACGTGTCCTCAATACGTACATCATTCTAATGAATAAAACCATCTGTGTCACACACAGTTCATCACACAATATAAAACTGACCACTGGTTCCTCACCATTATAACAGCTGACTGTCCCATGTCAGCTCCATTCATTACACAAACAGCTGTAATATTTCATTAAGGTTATTTTTATGTCCTAATATTAGGCAGTGAAGACAAACACGTCTGTTCTGCACAGTTGACTCAGTTACATAATCCATACACACAGCACATGGGTTTTTAAGCCTGAAATAATCACGTTACATTTAGAGTCAGTCTGAGCACACAGCACTGCTTCAGTTGTCATGTTTCTGTGAGTAACAGGAGATGTTATCTAACACACAGATAACATGTATCACCTGCTATCACCTGCTATCTTTCTGTAAAGGTGTGGGCAGTGTTTTACTGTTACACACACACACACAAACATACACACAAACAAAAACACACACTCTCACACACAAACAGGCACACACACAAACGTACAAACACACACACACACACAAACACACACACATACACACATGCACACACACACTCTCACACACAAACAGACACACACACATACACGTACAAACACACACACAAACACACACTCTCACACACAAACA
>JBAJNP010005644.1:0-28259 GCA_036877545.1 Yasuhikotakia modesta
ACATACATATAGACACACACACAAAAAGCTATAAAACTGCACATCATATTCTTGGTGCTCTCAGTAAAAGTAGAGGGTGGACCCTGTCTCTGAGAATTTCTCTGGTTCACTGAGGTCAAACATTTAACATTGGTGAGAAGATGGTGGGCGGCTGAAACCCCTCTACCTCCTCCACACTGTCAGCTTCTTCATACATCTCTCCTCTTTCAGTTTTCTTCAAACGGATACATTTGTACACAATCAGTTTAATTCTGTTTAAAATTCAATTTCACATCACTGCAAGGTATATATAATATTTACAAATGCACTTCAAATACCACAACTGTTTCACACAGTATGTAGCAACATTATTCAAACACATTTATTTGACCAAATCCTGTTATGTACTGTTTTTTCTAGACAAAATCCATTTAATCCACTGCAAAATTATACATTTTTCCAAAAATAAAAAATAAATGTATTGCACTCCTTTCACTCCTCAGGCAGTAATCCACTCTGACCGTACAATGGCTACTAGCAACCTTAACACTGTCTACAAACAAAACAACCGTCATTTATTGAAAAAGACATTGATTATTTTATGCGCTGGAAAGGTCAAAGAGAGAAACAGGCTGTTACTACCACAGTGTCTGACAAAAGTGATCAAAACTATTACCCGCTATTTTGCTGAGTTTATAACAA
Organism: Yasuhikotakia modesta; assembly: GCA_036877545.1. Classification (NCBI taxonomy): domain Eukaryota; kingdom Metazoa; phylum Chordata; class Actinopteri; order Cypriniformes; family Botiidae; genus Yasuhikotakia; species Yasuhikotakia modesta. The sequence goes on from JBAJNP010005644.1 coordinate 682, forward strand.
AATCGTAAACTGTTTAATAAAACAAATAATAATTGTTGTTAATTCTGCCTGTTTTGGAAGAAAAACAATTTTTAACTATTTTAAGAAATAGTTAATCCAAAAAGAAATTCCTCATAAAAATGTTAAATATCATGAGGGAGAAAAAATGATGAGAGAATATTCATTTTTGGATGAACAATTCATTTTTATGAGTCTTTATTCAGTCTGTCTCTATTCATATAACCTCGTGGGATATTAATGCTAGTTAACACTTTGTGGGTTTGATAATATTGCACCGGTTACAAACCACCAGTGTTTCAGAGAATGGCAAGAAGCTTTTTGAATTGTCAGCAGGTTTAAACAGCAGTGTTTTTGTTTTCATGTGCAGCTTTTAACATGTTTCATTCTCTCATTATGTGGTTTGTTAAGTGAGATGAGTGGGTTTGTGTTTTATGAGGTCTTGGAAAGTTAGGAACACTTTACCCTCCTTCCTTAGACCTCATCCTGCCACAGGACCTCTAAGAGGATCTCAGTGTTAATATTGTTGTTAATATTATGCCTCCATTTCTTACAATTCACTCACTCATGAAACGTATTCTTTTATTTTGTTCAGCAGGAATATATACTCTCCAGAGTTATATAGACATATAGTTATATAGATTACTTTCATAATGGATTTATGTGTTGTTTGGAGTTTTAAAATCAAAGCAAAATATTATTACAAAATATTATTTAATAAACTTCTTATTATGATTGGCAGAAGAAAGAACATCATACATACACAGGATGACATGAAGGTAAGTCCATTATAAGAGAATTTTAAGGTGAACTACAGTATTCCTTTAAATGATGCCTATCTAGGCATCTTAATACGTTTTGGAACATAACCCATCAACAGTATGCCATTCATCTGTATCATTATAACACACAATATGTATATCCAATGTATATTCAATATGTATCAGTATTGGTCTCCATACATTGTACACAAGTTAAAAATATGCAGCTTTTTCTCATAGGACGTCATATAAAATAATGATGTGTGAGATAAACTGCGTGAAGTAATGATATGATGTCAGATGTGTTCGGTTACCTCTAGAAGAATATGTTCTGCGTTATTTTTATTGGAAACACATGAATTGAGCTGTGGGTCCCAGTAACAACGCCATATGCTGCTTAAACAACTTGTGCACCTGGAGAAAAACACAAACACACTTATGACAGGACACAGCACTCAGCACCTCCTACATACAGACACACGGCGCACAGCAACAAATGAGAGGTTAGAGACCAAACACGGCTGAATTATTATCTGAAAAGGTCAAATAGAGCCACAGGAGGAGGAGAGTCTATTTTACCCACACACACAAGTGTCACTGGAAAAAGCAAAATTTGCGAACCATTCATTACGACACAGAGTGAGTGTGTGCCTGTTTAAGATAAGCCTGTGACTTAGTGGGGTGCGACAGATGTTCCAGTAATGACAGATAGCATCTCTCTGTGACAAGGGTGAGTTATTTCTTATGGTAAGTGGTTGTTCAGTGTATTTGTGTCTCTCTGGGGGGGCTGACTGTGTGTGTGTGTGTGTGTGACAGTAACCAGATGTCATCTTAACAGTCCTTATCACTGTTTGCCTTTCTCTGTGTTAAAAATAACACCTGCACGTAAAACCAGACATTTTCTTGTTAAAACATAATACATCAATTCCTATTAAATGCAGCACATAGACTTTTTAAAATTGTTTTATTTTAGGACGTTTTTTGTATTGTAACATTATTTTGTTTACTTTACAAACACCATGTACAGGTGGCCATGACAGTAATAATATATATATATATTAAATATAATACAAAATATAAAATATGTTTTCTCTTATTTTGGGTCATATATGACTCATGTTCTAGAACAGCAGTTTACCAAAGACCTCTCAAAAATCTCAAAAATGTCATTTCAAAACTGCCCTGTTTCCTTCATCACTTGCATGTTTTCACCTCACTCATCTGAGGCAGTAGAGGTGGGGACTAATTTGCAAAATAATGAATTTGCATATACTAATTAAGCAAAGGTGTAGAGTTACATTCAAGATATTTTAAGTTATAGAATGATAAGCTACAGATGAACTTTAACAGTAATATATAGCATTGAGCTAAGAGCATGTGTTGCAAAAGGCATGTGTCAGAGAGGTGAAGATACTATTTATATGGTCTTACAGAGGCGGGGCTGCACTGTACTGCCTCTCCTGTGGCACTGAACTCATTATCACCTTCATGGTGTCAAATTGCTGTAAATGCTCACATGTAAATGAACTCATACACACTCCAGAACAATTTAACTTATTAATAGTTCTTTCCATTTCAATGAATAATTTAGCATTTAGTCTCACTCTGCATGTAGAACTGTCCTTTATGACAGTATAATTAGACATTAGATTCTGAACACTTATATTACAAACTGTAGGGCTGTCTGTAGGGCTATTTACTATGGTAAGTTAGTGCACTTAATTTTAGAAAATATCTAAAAATCCGGCATTAAAAAATATCACACATTATCATATTGTAAGTAAAATGTTGTGAACTCTGTGGCTGAGGCTGGATTTCTGCATTGAATATTCATAAAATGTGGCATATTTTTCTATTTTTTCTATTTATATCTTTCTATTAATTATAGCTTAGCTGAACACAATCTGACTAGAGTAATAACACTGACAGTTGTATTAATTCTTGTTGAAAACAATGACTAATCATTTACAGGGTACTGAAAAAAGTGAATCCTTAATCCGTATTACAGCTAAAGGTGATATGCAGCTTTTCCATTCATTCATGATTTAACAAGTCAAACACTGTAATATGTTTAGCCCCACCCCTTCTACTAATTAAGATGCAATCAGTAGGTGTTTTAAGTTTCCTGGTTCGATTCTTTAAACTGGGGATTTCCAGATACAGTGCATTGTGTGTTACATTTTTTCAGTCTTACCGCCTGATTATTTAGGCATAATTATTTGGTTATTGGCAGTGGAGTTTCTGGTTACAATAACTGAATCTTTATATATACTGTACATTCATATAAAATTGTGGTCATACTGCCCACTTGTATTTAGTGTTACAGCTCTGAATATTAGCCTGAATAATCCAATCTACCTTTAGGGGTAGAGTTGGTATGGGGGCAGAATATAGAGTTTGTACTGTATAAAAAAATTATGTCTATAGAATGTCCCCATAAAACATAAAAAGCAATGTTTGTATGTGTGTGTGTGTGTGTGTGTGTGTGTGTGTGTGTGTGTGTGTGTGACAGTGACTGGTATGTGTTTTCTACTCACGCAGTTTTGAGGTGAATTAGCCCAGTCCGTTCACACTCATAAATGATAAAGCTTCCAAAAACAACAGAAACACCATTTACTTTGATCGCCACAGGAACAGTGATGTGATCTAAACAGAGACAAACGTAACAAAATCATAGTTAAAGCTAAATATGACAAACAATTAACATTAAATGTTTTCATATGTCCTATTAAAAACTAAATAGAAAAGCATAAGTAATGAATGTATAAGTAACCCATGCTTTACATTAAGATTAAAATGACAAATATGACACACAAACAAGCAGATTTTCATTTATTATTCACAGCACAAAGTTTAAATAAAGAACAGCTTGCTTAAACCTTTAGTGTTGTCTTTCACACTTGTGTTTATTGTGTACATACTTTTGCCAAAGGGGATTGTAGGATACATGTCAGGAGGGGGTAAAGGGCAGGTCTGGATCTGAGTAGTGCCATAGTCCAGATGCACTGTTGCATTTGTAGCTATGCCAACCCCATAATCACATTCCACCCTGAGACCCTGCAGATCTGGGACACTTCCATTGATCAGAATACCCACATCCTGACAAACAGAAAGACAGGAAGATGAGAGTGTGACTTCTTAATGTTAGTTCTCTTTTTCTGATCCTTTTTAAAACTATTGCCTCAGCATTTTGTGTTCAATCTCACAAAACCTGTTAAGAACATGTCTAGATCGTGTTAAAACATGAAGGACTTTGAAAATAAAGCCTATTTATTTGTTTTGTTTCTATTCATGCAGAAGATAAATTATTACGATTGTGTGACAGTCATTATGGATTTTTTAATTTTGCAAAGGTCTTTTCATGAACTGAAAAAAAAATCTTCCAGTAATCCCTTCTTCTTACAGACACTCATCTAGCCAAGCAAATCTCTGCTATCACACGCTACATTGAGCTCAATTGTCATCAGGATGCTAGACTTCCTTACAGTGGCGTCTGCTTCCTGCTTCCTGTTTGGGGTGAAGAGTCATTTCCTGCCCACAATCAACAACTGGGAGTATCTTCCAGAACACAAACTCTTCCTATCTCAAATTTCCCTAACACGATGATCTTCAATGAGTGTTACCAAATTAAAGGTGAGAAAATGTGTGTGTAGGTTGTATAATAAACATAAAAAATCTGAGATTAATATACACTCCTAAAAATAAAGGTGCTACAAAAGATTATTCACAGTAATGCCACAGAAGAATGATTTTTGTTCCCCAAAGAACCATTTAGTCAAAGGTTCCCTAAAAGTATTTTATTCGTTATATCCTCTTACAGTCTAAATAACAGTTTTCCACTTTGAAAAACGTTTGTGAAACAGAAGGGTTCTGTGGATAAAAATGAAGGTTTTTTATGGAACCACACATTAAAAATTGGTTCTTCTATAGCACAGTTTAGCGCCAGTATTTTTAAAAGTGCTGGTTGACTCATGTTTTGAGGTGAAGATTTTGACCTGATACTGACTCAGTTAACAGTATCCTTTCATTCATGAATAAAATGTAAATAAGCACTAAAACACATGACTGTTTCATAGATTAGCCCCCTAGCATTTTTCAAGACTATATTTACTATCTAACAGTGATTTTGTGTGTTAATGCAGCTTACCGTGATGTTAGCGGAGCGGCTGATTTCTGATGGGGTGATGGTCATTGAAGGACACTGCTGGACACCATCCCCTGCACTAATCCATGAGCGGGCCAGTGTTCTGCTAGAGCAGTCCTTCTGAACTGAACACCTGCAGGTCACATACAGTGCATTCAGAAAGTATTCAGACACACTTTTTTAATTTTATGTTTGCAGCATGATATTACACTTATTTTTTTCTCATTAATCTGCACTCATAATGACATAGTGAAAATAGAATTTTAGAAATGTCTATACATTTATTTGAAAAATACCTGAAAACACAAAACCCTGTTACGTATGGGACTACATTTCCCAGCAGCCACCATACCTGGGGTTGACCATGCCCCTCATCACACACCTGTTCTCCGTTTAGCTCATTAAGGACTCAATATAAGCTGTGTTCACCCATGCTCACGTTGTGAAGTCTTGTTATCAGACAGTCTGAGTGGTTTCCTTGTGGTTTTCTCCATGTATTTCCTGGTTTTCTTGTTCCTTGGATTTCTCTGTTGTTTGCTACCTACCCCGACCCATGCCTGTATTTTGGATAACTCTCTTGTCTGCTGCCTGCCCTGACCATTGCCTCTCCCTCGTTTATGATCTACTCTGTTTCCTGTGGTTGACCATTGTTTGTTTGACAACTCTAATAAATTGCTGCATATGGATCTCTGAGTCCATGCCCATCATTACACTTATACAGACTTCTACAACACTTCTACAGACAAGCTGAAGTCTTTGTCCCCTGCAAACTTTCAGCTAATTTCAGATTCCTATATATATGTGTGTGTGTGTATGTATAAATAAATATATTTGTATTTTTTTGGGCTTAATACAGGAAAGGTCTTTACATGAATTACTCTGTAAAATCTGGTATTGATGTCTTACACTTCTGATGTGCTTTTCTGATAGATAAAGTGATCATATACTAGCATGTATGAGCTCAAAGTTATCCGATAAAACAGCCACAAAACTTTTATTTGGATTTTGTAGGAAATGTCACAACTTGTAAATAGTCTATTTGGGGTATTTGCTTTCATTGTTATGTATTTGCTTCTACAGTATGTATTGCATACTGTACAGCACTTTGAAAGTTTAAAAAAATAAAGTTAAGCTACACTGAAGTCTGATTTATGCATTTTTTTTTCCTAAAAATATGTCCAGCATTACCAGTCAGTACTGGTTAAATTCTGTAACACATGCTGCCCAAACACTCAATCTACCATGACTCAAGGCTTTTCCATAACACATTAAGAAATTACCACATTCGCTCACACCTCACTCCCCCAACCCAATTTGAAAGATGATCAATACAAATGGTTTAATGTGTCACCACACTTTTAACCATTGTTACTTCACCGCTGACTGCACTGACATACTATAGAACAAACAGAGAGATTAACTGTGAAAGTCTGTATTATTAAAAAATGCAAACTTAAGTTCTTGAGAAAGGAAATGAGACACTTCAGTGTGACCAGTGTCTGCATCTCATGTCTAATCATGTCAATGTAATCGGTCCACAGTTGTGCTTAATGTGTGTCAGATGCACCTATGAGTATATGAGGGCACCTTGTACAGCATGTCATCAACTTTTTTGTCTAAAGGAGACATAGACAGGTGTCTGTGAGGCATACCAATGAGACGCAGACCAATGTAATACATGTAATAAAAAGATTTACTTTTGAGGGAATGAGACACCCTGTCTGGTTCGGACGAATGCAATACCAGCTGTGCCGTGCCAAGGATCAGAAAATCAGATCAGAAAGGTGAAGTTCTCATAGAAGAAAGGATCATCTATAGTGATGAGGGAACTACTCCAACAAAACCCGGAATACACCAGGAGCCAACTGATCAAAAACCGCTAGCTTCCAACATGACATACACTATGAAAGCCAGAAGATGGAAAAGCTGCTGTGGAAAAGTCCCCCACCAGTGTAGGAAGCTACAAATCTGCCAGTCTATGGGAGCCCATCTTAAGGAAAACAAACACTATATAAATTGCCAGGAGGACAGAAAGCCCCACTAATCACCCAAAGGGGTGCTATAGCCCCTTAACAAGTATGGCTGTAAACAGGCACCAAACTCTAGCCAAGAAACTGCTAGCCAAGGGAAGCTTGCCAGTAATAAGCTGTTCTCTATATAAAAGGGCATAGGCCTTACCAAAGAGGTAAGCACAGGCTCCTCAAAAAAGGTGGGCATGGGCCATGCCTGAATGCACTGTAAGTTTCTTTGGATAAAACAACGCACATCATAGGTATGGAAAGAATAACCAATATTGTTACAAGTGTGACTGATGTGGAGTTTTGCACTAAGAGCTTTGAAAATGTACATCTTACTTAAAATAGTACCTATGCACAAAAATGTAAATAAAATTTGGCAAGCCCAGTCTGATGAACCCTCTCCAGTGACCTACTCCATTAGTAAAACAATTGTTTCAGTCCTCTGTTCACACAAGTTATTCAGTAGGCCCACATATTGTTTTGCTCCTAACATCCTAGGGAGACATATTATTCAGTTGGTGAGAAACAATTGCAAAATGCAGACCAGCAATAGTGCTAGCAATAAGTTTTAGCAATCTACTGCTTTGCAACTGCCCATCCAAAGTTGTCAAGGGTTTTAGAAGTTAATTTCTTGACAGTCATTGATATTCAAGATCAGCTTCTTGAGGACCTGCTATTTGGTTCATCCCAAAACTGTGGAAAAACTATCTAGTGTTCTGGAGATAATAGTGAATAGATGATATCCTGAGAATATTGTTTCTGGTGATGATTTTCGTTTCATCTAACAAATATGGTAAGTCTGAACATTAACATCAGTCTTACCTTCAGCTACCACCTCACAATTAAATGGCCAAGTGAAAGTGCTGAACAAAGAAATTAGGTATTCCCTATGATCATAATGTAGCAACAACCAGGGTGACTGGAACTACTTCCTTCCTTAGGTTGAGTGCCTTCATAGATTTCTACAGAAACTTTTCAGGGATTACTCCCTTTTCAATGTGGTCTGGGGTATCAGCCTCCTTCCCTTGGCCTGGTGAGTGTTCAGATGTACCTGCTGTGGACCACTGGGTATGTAGAAGCATCCAAGTTTGGAATACTGCTGATGTCCACTTCCAAGGGGCCATTTAGCATTAAAAAAACAATGGAAGACCATTGTGGTTACTGTTTTTAAAGAGTGTGACTGTCCATCTAAGGCCTTTAGTTATTACCTCTATGCAGAAAATTTAGTCCTAGGCATTTTTATAATTCAGCAAATAAATGTTGCTAATTACAAACTTTTACTACCAACTAATTATTACATTGTTTTTCCCTCTTTCGATGTTTCCTAGCTTAAACCATCAGGTCCCTACAAGGGCCGCCATTTCTGCCTGAAGGTCCAGTTTCTAAGGAAAACCTCAGATTGGTTGAGTTCTATAATTGTTTTTGGGAGATGTTGTTTTTTCGGCTGTTGCCGAATTTGCTGTCCATTAGATCATCTTTTTTTTGGCCTTGACCTGTGCTTATGACTTCTGTTTTCTCTTACAAATGTTAATTGTTTTTGTTTTGTGGTTGGCTTAAATCTGTTAATTTGGTCCTCATAATGTTATCTTCAGAAATACAAAAAAAAACTGGTGTGCTTTGCATTTACATACAAGCCAAAACTGCCCTTTTAATAAGAACAAAATTAAATATCAAATATGACTTTACAATGCTAGAAATTAATGTCATATTACCAATGGCTGGTTTTAAAGTAAGTTGTTTTACCTTCCTTCCAATGTACACCAACCACAGTAGGCATCGCTGACCCGCAGGCACTCATTACATGAGCTGTACTGGTCACAGCCTGCCACCTTCACGCGCAAGAGCTGGCCAATAACAAACAAGGTGTTACACACAAACAACATCAATAGTTGGCCTTGATGGGTTTTGCACAGTGATGCATACTGATAAGTAGGTGTTATATACTCACATGGTGCGTCGTCATGAGATACAGGAAGTTTCTGTCATTGGAGTCAAAGTTCATAATGTGATGTACTGGATCATTAGCAGAGAGTTTCAGTGACCACAGATTAGCAACAGAGAGGTTACCCAGCAGAGACAGCTGCAGAAGAAAGGAATAATGCTTAACAATGTTCAAACTTTTTATAATACCTTAGATGTTGGCTATGTTCTAAATAGCATACTATTATAGTACACAAATAATTTCTGCAGTTTGAAATATACATCATGCGAAGTCTGTAAATTGTTTGTATGTGTGAAATATACTGTACTTTTGAAGCAAACAAGTTTGGTTCTTAATGAAGCTGAATGCAAGCATTGTGAAAGCTTTGTCTGTGACTTCCTTTTCTGTAGCAGAGTTCAGATCGTGGCATCACAGATACCATTGTGAATGGTATGACATTTTTATTTCTTTGCCACCAATGAGGGAGATCAGCTAGATCACAATATACTATTCGCCAAGTAAGAAGCCTTTTTTTGTTCGCCTGAGGGATAGTAGTTAGTGTTTGCACCAGTTTGTTCAGCTCTTGAGGGAGTGGTTGGCTCTGACTTGTGACAATTCTCGAGTGATTATAAGAGTCTGGCATTTGAGTGGAGCACTTTGTGAGCCTGGCTCTTTAGCCGGCGGACTGGACATGGGGCCTGAAGGTAAGCATCAGCATTTATGCCTCTCCCCTTGTAAGGAGCAGAGCACATGGAAGACAAGATTCCAGGAAGAAGAAGTAGCGGTTGAAGGTCTGGCTGAAGGACATTGTTGGGTTGCTCTTTGTACAACTTGTGCCAAAATGTCTGAATGTCATGGGCTGAACATGGGTTGTACTCTCAATAGGAAGTGTTCTCTGATCACCTTTGGGCACTGCTTGTGAGGTTGAGCTACCACACATTCTTCCATATTGACATATTCTTTTTATGGGCAACTTCCTCTTATTGGGATTAAGTGTAGAGTAGTGCTCTTGCTTTGTTGGCTTCTTCATCCCCATTAGATAGCTGTTTGTGAAACCATTGTATTCTTTTACTCAGACTGCAGTGTGTGTGTATAAAGGATCTCCTAATCAAAGAGGCTAATATAGGACATGAAACAAAATTTGCTTTAATCTGTACAGCTGCATATACTTATTTATCTAAGTAGATTATATGAATAGATGTACAGACAGACAGATGGACGGATGGTTGGATGAATGGTCAGGTTGTAAGCTGCTACATAAGCAGAGGTTGAGCTGTAATTTAATTTAACTCTACTAACACAGATTCCCAAATAAGCTTATCTCACTATCCCAAATCATATTACACACACTCCAAAAACCATCAGCCCTGTCACGTAACCACCCACTGGGCATTCACACACCTACACACACACAAACACACATGCACACCCTTTAAGGGCTTATAGAAAGGATTGTTTTTCTTGCTGTTTTTTTTTTACAATAAAGGAGTTTCATGTGGCATATTATAATTTTCACTAATCATTGTTAAAAAATGATCAATTGTATCTGCATTAATTAACATAGACAAAGATTAATGATGTTAGCATATTACTCATAGTTTGTTATAGCTAATGCATAATAGTAACTAGTAGGGCCTGTTATTATCTCTTTGCCTCCCAAACTCCTCTTCCTTACCTCAGATATTTTGTTTCACCTGTATAAAATGTTCTCTAACCTGTAGCAGTCTTATAGGTGGTAAATTATTAAGTTTAAAGATAAAGGTTTTAATAAAATTTGAATTAGGTTTTTTACTTGAGACCATTCCCTGTGGACAGCAAGCCAAATGTGTTTCATTTACTGCTTAAAGATAACCTGACCATGCAGACTGATGAAACACTATTGAAAAGTTTGCTCCCACATGTTCAACTGGTACAAAAACATTTAATGCGGAAATGTAGAAATTATTCTCAATCTATTCTTTATATACATGAAATCTGAGGAAATCTTGAAGTCAGAACATCAGATCTCTCACCTCAAACACACTCCAAAACAAGCCATTAAATCTGGAGCAGACATCCCTATGTTCTGGCAGGGAAACATAAAACCTTTTATAAACAAGACCCCCTGCAGCTATGTATTCCTTATCTGTGAATGAAATACTCAGTAGCATTGCTCAGAAAGACCTTGTGGACTAAGAATCATTTTCCACGAACACAGAGCAGTGCTACATGTTTTCTAAATGTAACTACAGTACTAAAATATTTAAGATACATAAATGTAATATATACAAATTAATAATAACGGTTGATTTGCTGAATATTAGATTGCTGTCTACAAAAGCACTTTCTGTAGACAGTAATATGATTGGAAATCATAATCTAGATGTCTTCTGTTAGACAGAAATGTGACTAAAATGAGACAATTACATACAATAAACAAATCTCTCTCCTGTTTTAAATTACTGTTTTAAGCTTAGTCATTTTTTTTTTAAGAATGGTGCTTAATAAAATTTTATCTACTATTATTGGTAAATTATACTAGATAACTTTCTACTCAGACAAAACAGAACAAAATTATTGGACCACAACCTTTGACAAATAACAACTTAGAATATCTCTTGAGAATTTCTCTATAAAGCCTTCATCACCATCATCAACTAATTTGTTTTGTCTTGACATTTTGTCTTTTAAAAAACACATTTCCAATGACACATGCTCTATGTCAAACGGCACAAAGATCATGCATTCATGACATTAAGACTGCATTATTGTAATGCCTTACTGGGTGGAATCCCTACAGGTTTAGCGCATAAACTCCAGCTATTCCAGATGCAGCACTGAGAGATCTTATGAGAACAAAAATGTTTTACCATTTTAGCCTGGTTCTGTCAACATTGCACTGGCTGCTTACTAAGCATTATACAAACGTCAAAATGAAAAGTTTGGCGGGATGAGAGAGCACCTCAGACAGACCGACACAGCTCCAGTACAACCTGACACTTGTCTTGGTTCTGGTTCAGTTAGATGCTCATCCAAGTTAAGATGATAATAGTTGTAACCCGAGTCACCCAGTAGCATTGGAAATAATGTGATGGATTTCTTTATTAATCTTCCCACTGTCTATTTATCTACTTCCAGCTTAGTTACTTTTAACAAAAGATTTTATTCCCCGCCTCATCATAGCAATGTAATGTTATTGTTGCAATTAGTATCATTATGCTATTGTCACCATTCCTGTTTGTATCATTACTCATAACATTGGGGTCTAATTTTGTAACATTTGTCACAAAATAGACCCCAGTTTAATATAAATATAAAATAATACAAAATTATTATAAGGTCTCAGTTTTTAACCAAAACAGTTTTGGTTGCAGCTTTAATGTGCCAGGGGAGAACTCACCCTCCCAGATGAGCCTTGCTCACTGGCTTACTTACTGGACATATATCTTGGATTGCTTTTAATACATAATACAATGATCTAACTACAGTATTAAATACTTTGTTATTTCACTTTTTTGCCCATTGTCTTTTTATTATGAAATGTTCAGATATTTTATGCTATAATTGCAAATTGCCTAGGTAAAATTCTCCTATAAAAATGTAAAATGTATAAATAACATTTTGTAATTAGTTCTGTTTAAGGTAGCATAGTCTTCAAATTCTATATATTCAAATTTGTCAACATATTTCTTCAAATGTATTGTAGCTATTAATAATTCAGTCAACTTTATATTCATAAACCAATTTAAATATTAGTATCACTAATTTGAAATACCGTGTATTCTGTATTTTATCATGCATTATGTATGTTTAATCATTTTTAATCAATTTTTACACCTTATCCTTATTCATTTCATTATATGTAAAGATGCTTTGAAACATTGCAGCATTGTAAAAAAAAAACACAATAAATAAATCTGAATTGAATTAAATTGATATATTTTTCAAATTAAATAATTTTTACCAAGTACAGCACACCTTTCAAGCAACCGTGGTGTGACCTGCTAACATCAGGGTCTGAACCCACACAGGCCTGATTTAGACATCTGTGATATAATGTGATGGCTAAGTTATGCTAAATTATGCACTGTGCATGTTTTAGCATTATGTTTGTCTGGATAACTTTAGTAGCTTTAATAAGAGGTCTAAAACCAAACTGAAATTTTAACAGAAAGCAGAGAGGGTGGTGTCAGCACTGAGTGAGCTAAAATAGTTAAAAATGATAGAAATAATAGAAACTTTTCAAATTCCTGGTACCCCCAATGTTAATACTGTCTATATCTTTTTCACACACAGGCCCTAAAACAAGGCCTTTACAACTGCACATGTTGTACACAACTTCAAAAAATGACACACACAAACAACTTACCTACTGTTAAAACAACTCACAAACGTTACCTACTGTTAAAACAAGCACAGAGCAAAAAGATAGATAAGACGACACTGGAATGACATTTGGACCACATGATCAGATAGGAATGCTTTTTACATGGGTTTCTTGGGCAGGGTAAACACGGTTTAGTGAATACGAGCAAATATTTGAGCCCATCTGTACCTATAAAAGCTTTCTGTAGACTTTTGCTCTGTATATAGTTACTACAAATATGCACATATGTGTTACACAGAAAGAACTATGTTTAAAGTTTTTTGATATGTAAATGTAACTCACCTTTCGTAGTCGCCCATTGCTCGTCCCTAGGAAGAGCACAGTGCGGTTATGGACATTGTCAACAGCAACAGAGCTCAGCCCAGGTGCCTCATAGATGGGTCGGACTCTTAAGGGTTTTCTTAGGGCCAATGGATGCTGCAGATGAGCAGCACCACAATTTAACTGCTCCGGTTGAAGCTAAGAACAAAACAAAAGCACAACAATGCTTACTGAGTCAAACAATCCTGACCCCAAGTCTTCAGTATGGGTAAAACTTGACATGAAACATAATTAAAGAATGTTGAGATCATAATTTACCTCAAAATTAGAAACAACGTGTTTTAAACAGCAGAATTATAAAACTAAAACCTACATTTAAAGGATTGTTTTCATTGTGACTTTCTTTTCATTACACATTTTCTCTTAATTTGCATTTTCATAATGCAATAAACAAATAATGACACATAATTACACTGTATTTTAAGGTGTTCTTGTTACAGTGTTATTGTACATTTAAGTATCAAGTAATATTAATTAACAACATGTGCTTTCTGGAGGGTTAAGGTAAGGTAAACAATTAAACAAATGTTTAATTTGTAATTTTAAAGTACAAGTAATGTAAAGATATTGTAAAATAAAGTACTACCTGATTATCTGTTTACGTTCTAAAGTATTTATCAGTCAAGTCACAATAGGCATTAAAATTCCTACTAGTAAACACAATATCTCAATGATCTTAAAAATGAAAATGATGAACAGTATATTATAAAAAAGAGGATATTCTGAACCTTTATAACACACTGATTAATCTATTATTTATCAAATGCCTGGATGTTTGGTATTTCTGCTGAATTTTGTCTGAACTCAGCCAAGCATGTGTATTCTATTAAAGCAACATTTAAAGGGGAATATGTATTGAATTTGATGTGAGTCGTGCAGGGCAGCAAGAGGTTCATTGCAGGGTGACGGGAACTGAGGCGGGGGAGAGAGAAAGAATTTAACGGGTAGATTTTCTCACGAGTTTCTCCCCTCAGCACTGTGACCTCCTGTGCTCTCCGGCTGCAATCTATCAGATACACAGCACAAATTCCCACTGCCACACTACTCTAAAAATAAACAGTCTCCTTAAAAACAAAGTTTTACCAGTGCTATACAATGGTACTTATTACACTGAACATGCAGTTGAGTATAATGTCATATAAAAGGTGGCCCATGTTGTTCATAGAGAAGCCTGCAATACTTAAATCACATCCAAGTGTGAAAAAAAGAAAAAAAAACCCAAAGAAAGTCATAAATAAACATCAGATTGCCATATGATTTTAATGTAACGTCATGTTCACATAATGAAAAAAGTATGTTTTGAGTGCAAAGCATGCTCTGAGGCAGGAAATGGACTGTACTGTTCAACACACACACACAAATGATTATGCCGTGCCAAAATGTAAGCAAACTAATCAATAAAAGACCATGCAGTGTTGTATGTTTATAGACTTCACTAAATTATATTTATCTTGAAAGATCTGAGAAAGTACATAAATGTCATAACATTAGGTCTGAATTAAATTTTAAAAGTATGAAACTTTTTCAAAGAAAGTTTGTAACTTTTAAAACTGTTCATGCACCATTTGATAAATAGAAGATTAAGTTAAAATGTACAAAAGTACAAGCAATGATGTTTACAGTTTCCCAGCACTTTCACTGCATGCTAAACTCTGTACTCATGTTAACGTTTCTACATTTTTATAATCCCCTTTAGAAAAATAATTAATCTTGTAGATTAAAGTACTATTGCCTTTAGAATCACAGATGCATACAGGCCTAGTTTACATTTAAATATAAAACATTGTTTGTGAAGTGATAGAAGTGGTCAGCAGCTTACCACGATGGTGCCCTTGACCTCGCACTCGGCCCCTGAGCCCTGGATAACGCTGTCCAGCACCTGCACGTCGCTATGGGGGCCGCTCGAACAGTTGCGGCGGCCCTGACGGATCATCTCCTCAACATCCGCCACCCGAAACGCACACACTGCCGTCTGCCTTCCCGTCCTGGCAAACACACCGAAAAGAAAGGGCTCCGGAGACGCTGAACTCTCAGTGTTGATATCCACCGAATAAATGGAGATGAGTCGGTTATATATATTTTCATTAGTTCCGCACTGAATGCCCATTTGGATGTACGATTCGGTAAGTTTGCGGCTCTCAGTAGATGAGGATCGGCGGGGACCGTCCGTATCCAGACAGATGCGCGCCAGGATGCTGTTAGGCTGACTTTCTTTAAGACCAGTATTGGCATCGTTGTTGATAGCGATGTAGGAGTAGGTCTTCTGAATGAAAGCGTGGACAAAGTTTAGTTTGTTTTTCTGCTTAACTTCCTGTTTGATTTTAAACACGTTATCCTCTGATGGATTTATATCATAGGTGAACAACCGGTTGAGGTCTTTGGTGTTCAGCGAACGGATGGCGATTTCTGGGGTGTTCTCAAAGCGCAGGTCCTCTTTGCTGTGGTTTTTGGGGAAGTATTCGGTGCCCATGCCCGTGTATGTCGCCCCCACCAGTAGCCGCGGGGCTCCGCGGTGACTCCTAAAGATGAGCCCAACGGTGCTCGCGTTTTCGTGGTTAGCGACGATATTGAGCATGCTGGGGAACACGGTGGCCCCTTCCTGCGGGAACTTGATTGCGAGTCGGGACGCGTTCTCCATACTGCGCAGCTCACAGAAGCCTTGGTACACCGACCCGCATGTCACCAGAACACCCTGCTCGCGGTCCAGCGCGAGGAGCTTGTTGTGGTTGTCGGTGAGCGTTTTCTCGTACTCGCACATCGCTTGCGGCAGCTGCGGCGCATGGCACAGCGGGTTGTCTCGCACGGGTCCGGTTCGCGTCTCCACCTCTACCGCCAGCGTCGCGTTCAGCTGGTACAAGCTGTTCACCGAGGCCAGGTAAACCCTTCGGGACACCGCGTCCACCACGAAGTTATTGGTGGCGTTTGGAGACGCGAACGCCTGTTGAATCTGAAGCGCATCGATTCGAGGTTGGAGAGCCGTTAAAAAAACGGCGAGAAAGAGTTTGAGAGATGCTGTGTCCGTTGTAGAAGGAGGCATTTTTCCTTCTGGTCGGCTTCCGCGGGTTCTGGACGGAGAAGAGCATTGAGCAAGCGGAAAAGAGTGCAACTATCCGGGAGGAAAGGCTGTTTCCTGCCGAACGCCTGAGCGCCGAATGACGTGATTGAAGAGTCTCCGCTTCCTTTAGAGAGAGAACGGAACTCCTCAAACTATCTGTACATTAACACGCATTTAACATAATAACACGTTTATTCACCCAATCCATGAGAACAGTATCCACACTACGGATATAGTGATGGAATCGAAAAGAATAGTATTGGCACTTTTTTATAAACGTGGTGCTGTGATGATACAATAGTCTAATAGTTCTAATATACGTCAAAGTACGTCTTGGTTAAGAATGTTTTCTTAACCTAAATTTAACCTAAAGTTTTAATTTAAGTTTAATTTAAGTAAAAGTAGTTATAGTATGACAAACTTACCGAACTGCAGTTAGTCAAATGAAAGAAGCTGTTTTTAAGAATCAGAAATAGTTCCTTAAGGTAAAGGCCGCGCAATTTCATTGTTTACAAAAGTATAGCGATTTTGATACTTTTGACTTCCCCGTAATTCTGTTTCTGTCATGACACTGATGTTATCAAAGTAATATTATGGGCATTTAAAATATAAAAACCTTATCTTAAAGTCTCCCAGACTTTGTCGTAAGCATTTTATAATGTTTTTCAAAACATGTTATTTTCCTTCATCCTTCATGTTATTAATAACATGAAGGATTTTTGATTTAGGGCTAGTGGTATAACATTATTAATTTATTGCTACCACTATATAATTACATGGCAACACGCGTCAAATAGTGTTACTGTACACATACAGTAACACTATATTTCTATACAAAAAAAGAAGTATCCATATTAAAATACACAGATATTGTCAAATTAATTATTTTAAAATAATTAACCAAGATAAAAGCATTTTATGTGCTTGAAATGTTTTGTGTGGTCCAAATAGTTATTAGGAAGAGATCGGGGTGTCTGCAGATGAAAAAGATGAAAATTAAATGAAAAAGTTAGCTTGTAAAAAAGGAAAACGATGAGCGAGAGAGAGAGAGAGAGAGAGAGAGAGAGAGAGAGAGAGAGAGAGAGATCCTCCTTTTCGATCTGTATGGTCACAACTAAAACGTGCTACCCACGATAGGCACTGAGATCACGCGCCAAGCATTAATAGACAGTGACCCTTTAAAACATCACAACACACGTTAACCATCAACTATACATACGGACCTCCTTTAATGTAAAATAATGAACCGTGTGCGGATGAAACGTGCAAATCTGTAATAAATAATGACGATACTTCTGTGACTAAAGCCACTGACATCAAATTGATAATCATCTTAGTTGATGCCTAAATAATGCTAATATTCCGATCATACTTTATTGATGGCTGGACTTGACACAAATTTATGAATCATATATATTATTTAGGGACAAATCATTTAAAGACTATTAATCATTGTTTGCTACTTATGATAAAAGTATAACTTCGCCATCTGGTGGAGAAAAAAGAGCTTTCAACTTTCCACCACAGATTTAATAACTTTTTATCGAAATCAATTTATTTGTCTTGTATTTTTTACACAAGAAAGGTACTGGTGACAGCTGCCCTTTCTAGGTGTTTCTCAAGACTGAAATATCTTTATTCGACGTGTTTTTGTGAATTACCTGCACTGTCTGATAATTTTGTTTATGCAGCACTGCTCAGCTAAAAATACACAACCTTTTCATTTATATAATATGAAATTAAGCAATTATATACAGTAAAATACTATATATAGAAAATCTGGCTTTTGCTCAACCAGTTGTTGTTGCCTGTTATTTGTATCAGTCACAAAATAAAGTTTGGTTTTAAATAGCATTTCAGAACAGCGACTGTTCTGAAATTCCCCAAAAAAAGCAATTTCTAATTCTTTTAAATCGAACTGAAACCATTTGTAATATAAATAGTCACATTTAGTTTCTATTACTATATTTATTGTCAATATCGTTTTTATTAATATTTGTATTTCTTTTTCACACATTTTAACAATTTAAACTCAACTCACGTTGCTGGCTCTTGCTTTTCTGCTGCACACATGTATCCACTACAACTATTATTTTTATATTTTTAAATTTTACATCTCCATTGACAGACAATGGCCAGTTTTCTTTATGTAAACAGATACTTAAAGAGAATTAAGAATACAATTTTACAATGTTTGCATGAGCTTATTGTCCTCCATGCCAGGAGGATGGGAAGACTGGTGATGTTGCTGACCCTGGTGATGTTTTTGTCAAACTTTTTGATGCCATGGAAGATGTAACATCATGCCCTATTCCACCATGCCAGCAGAGGGAGCCCTCACTGGAATATTAACTCAAAAAACTGTCCTTGCCCTCCAGACATGGGCCCAACAATGTTTCAGCCGGTCATCCTCCGCTGTTCTCACCTAAAGGAGCCCCTCCAATGACCTGTTGGAAATAGTTAATACTAACCTGTACATCAAAATACAGGTTAGTATTAGAGCTGGGGGCCTCACCTTCTCTCCCACTGTCTGAGGTTAAGAGGGCGGGCCGCTTCCGGGATCCTTTGGCTGTCCTCTGGCTGTCCTCCGCCTCAGGCGACCGCCTCGTGGGCTGGCAGGCTGGGTAGCAGCAGTCAGGAGGCAGTCAAACCCTGGGCAGTCTCTCCCCAGAAGGCCGGTCACCTGTCCAGCAGATGGGTTCCCCTCCAGCAATCAGTGTTTGAGTTTAGCTGGCTGGGCATGGGTGGGTACTCCAGGGTAGAGTACCCTAGCTGCGTAGATAGAGGACAGGCCCAGTCTCGCAAGTATCTCTCTCTTTATGACCTCATAGTCGTTTGCGGACCCAGCTGGCATGGTGAACGTGGTCCTTTGGGCCTCTTTCATAACCAGCGCTATCAACACCCATGCACAGTCATCGCGGTGTTCTCAAATGTGGCCAGGTAGGCTTCAATGTCATTGTGAGGGGTAAGTTATACATTTTGGTCCCTATACATTTTTGAAAATTGCGCAATGTGAAAATGGCATTAAAAACGTTCTTCTACTGAGCTCTAGTCAGAAATAATCTTCATTAAAAAGTCTTGAAGATGATGATGTGTCAAAGTAGAGTAGGAAGTAATGTAAACGTCCTGTGTTAGACCAATGCACCTCCTGCAGCAGTGGACAATAAGCCATTCTCCTGAGCCTTCTAATTATTAGAAGAAAACTCTTCTAATTATTGCATCACTGACATCAGATGCAATTATTAAATGTGATTACAATCGATATTTAGTTACACTGTGCTACCACTTTATATCAGAGTTTGCATGTCAGCTTCACAGCAGTTCAATCATAAGTAGATTTGATCAAATTGTGTAAAGCACACACTATTATCATAAATGTCAAACAGAACAAATAGAAAATAATTAATGACAACAGTTTTTTTAACATTTTTAATCAATTTCTTAAATGCCTTGGATCTCTATTATTTATAATATCAGATTACGATATTTACGAAATTATGACAAAAATACTGCATTTTTATATCTGATCCAGTGCATTTTAAAAATATTCAGACCTCTTTTTTAACAGTCCAATCCTACAACAAGCAATTTAGGGTTTTAGAAATGTCTGTAAATTTATTTAAAAGAATAAACTGAAATATCAAACTTGAAATTTAGCTCAGGTCCCTTCCATTTTTCTTAATCATTGCTGAAATGTTTCAAGAAATTTAAAGAGATTCTTCACCAGGCACCATAACTACCTGCACAATTCCATCCCAACAGTGGTGGCCGACTTTAATCAGGGGTGCAGAAAAGCTGAATGGCACAAAATATATTCACAATGAAAACCTGTTCTACAGCACCCATGAACTCAGGCTATGCTGAAGGTTCACCTTCCAACCTTAAGCACATAGCCAAGACAACACAGGAGTGGCCTAAGAAAACTGTGGATGTTCTAGAGTGACCCAGGCAGAGCCCTAACTTGAACCCTATCAAACATTTCTAAAGAGACCCAAATAACTGTCCACCCATGACCCCCATCCAACCTGACCGAGCTTCAGTGGATTTGCAGATAAGAATGACAGAAAATCCCTTAATCCAGGCTAACTAAGTACAGAGAAAAGGGTCTAAATATTTATATAAATGTGGTATTTCAGGTTTTGTTTTCTCTTTAAATAGCTTTATAAACATTTCTATGATTGTCTTCACTTGTCATTACAGGGTACTTAATGTAGATTGAGAAAGTAAATTAAAGTTAATTCTGAATACTTTGTATTCAGCATGCACTGTAAAAAAAACAATAGAAAGTAACACTAACAAAATCAGTAATAGGCACTGTTATTGTACAGTACATTTTTTCTCTGATTTTCCTTCCTTACTGTCAGAGTAAACAAGCCCCTTCAACAGGGAGGGGCAATATATTTATAAACATTTTTCTTTCTGTCAAATACGCTATAACAAAAACAGTTCTATGACTGCTGGTACATCCATCACATTTCCTCATGATGCAGTGTCTTTCAAAGAATCTTCATTCATTCTCCAGCTTAGTGAACACAGTGATAAAGACATAACACTGCTGTACAGTTCACACATTCACCTAAAACAAGCAATCATATTAACATCAGAGTTTTAGAAACGTTTTAATTACACAACTGAACAGCTCCTGTTGAGTTTGAGCTATAGGAGCTTAATGATACATTAATCTAAATCCTAATTAAAAATTATTACTGTATTAGAAATACAAATAATAGCAATATAGTAACAGCAATGTGCCAAAGGCAAACAGCAGTTCAACAGTTCGTTTTTTGTGTGTAACATCCTGTTCAGACTTTTAGAGAAGTGGCTGGTTTAATTAAATCATAGCTAAAGTACCTTCGGCTGGTCATCTAGAGGTGTGCAGAATGCGGAAGGTGTGTCCTGAGAAAGTGTCCCAGTTCTTCCACAGGACAGCAAAAAAGAAGAAGAGAAGCAGCGAGGAAACAGAGCGAATTTGTGTCTTCATAAGAGGGACAATGCAGTTGGCGACCGTGGAAACAAAGACAAGCAGGACGGCCATGAGGGTCAGCAGTACATTGATGAGTTTGCTGAGTAGAGTGCGTGCCGCTGCATTCTCCAAACCTTCCAACTGCACCACCTGCTGCTGCAGCTCCATCTTGGAAATGCGTGTTTGACAAACCTCCAGAGCCTCCTACAAAACAGAACACAGAAGTCAGAAGATAATAACTGGATGCCACTTTTACTGGCATCAACAAAATTTGGCTGCTCAAAACTTTTGAGAGTATACTGCACAGTTTATAGTACCTACAACATCAGTTTTTCAGCTAAACATTATGATTTTAGGGCACTCTAGTGTATCTCTCAGTGGTGTTATGCCTTTGTTGACCCAATTCTGCCTGAACCCAGCTGACCCCATTTCATATTATACAAGAAATATGTCTGCAGACAATAATTCAACATTTGTTTGATGAACATTTCCTTCAGGTCTAAATATACCAAATGCAGTTTTCTTATTATGTGAAACTACTAACTTGCAAACACCAGCTAGTATAAGTCAATCCATAGATAACTATATATTTTAGGGTCAGCATATTCTGTTATAATTTGCAACACTTCAGCTTATCTAGCTGTAAACACCTGTAAGTCACGAGCCCTCTCATTAGACTGATACGCAATCTTCTCCTCCATGCTGGCCAGCTCCTGCTTCAGGTTCAAGATTTCATTCTGATGAAGTTCAGTAAGATCATTTAGCTCTTCCTCTAAACGCTCACACCTAAAACAACACAACAGATTAGGTGTCAGTTTGAGGCAATGCTGTGAATCTGCTTCATTCATCTTCTGAAGGACAAATTTTGGTCTTTTTTTTAACATTTTTTGTGCCTTTACATACAAGAAGATGAAAAACCATCTCTTTTGGAAAAACTGTTTTGGTTAAACAGGGTGAAAAGAGAAGATTTTTAAAACACATTAAATTATCCAGTATCAGTTCAACACTTCATGCCAAGATAGTAATTTCCTCTTCATATAGAAGGTAATTACCCTAATTTACTTCATGTTGTTCCAAACACATTTAATTTGTTGTTTTTTTCTATAAAACACACACTGCTGTGAATAGTCTCATTGTGATGGTGAAGTTTAATTGTGATTCGTGTATGACATGAGCGACATATGATGTGTATTTTAAGAAAGAAAACAGAAATTGGCAATACCCATCCATTTTTCCCAAGATGCCCATCAGACACCATCATTGGCTCTGTTTTTGGCTGTGTGCTTGGCTGTGTTTTTGGCTGTGTACTTACTATATGATGCAGGCAAATGTGCTACACATTACAGAGCCTACAGAGTAAGTTATCGCTAGGCTTACATCATAACACAAAACTGTAACAGGGCTTATTCTTATTCTAAAGCACAACTTTCTTTATGAGACTTTTTTATGGTATTTTGAGAGCTGGACAGATGCTGTCACTTGTCTCAAATATTTAGAAATTKTTATTTTCCATAGAATAATAATGCATACAGGGTTAGGAGCAACATTACGATGGGTGAATGTTTAGCTACAGTACTCCTTTGCCACTGAGAAAATGCCCTAATATGCATAATTTGTGCTTTTTTATTTTAGACATGACCAAAAAACTTGGTCATAGACTGGACTTTTAGGGCAGAAATATGCTTGTTCATTTATCAGTCACACTCTCTCGTTCTCTGTGACCTCTCTCCTACTTCCTTTCTGTTTTTTCCATTTAAGTGGAAAGTCAAATTCAGATTTACTTCAGGCTCAAAAATAAAATATTTCCAAAGCACATTCTCAACTCAGACAGTGATTAATCTCATATCACATTTTGTGCTTAGCTGAATAATGTACTTATGTCTAGTTTATTGTTCTAAAACTATAACAAAGATGTTTCTAAATAACTCAAATAATAAATGTGCACTGGAGGTTACCTAAACAAACAGAAATGCAATGAAAATGACTTTCCACTTGAATTTGATTAAAGCAAAGAAAAGTAAGAATGCAGTAGAGCTTTAACCAAACTCCTGATAAACTAAATACAATAAATAAATACCTGATTACACCTGGTGTGTGTGTGCATGTACCTAAACCTCTCCTCCTGCAATGACTGCATCATTAGTGTGCATTCTTTAAGATGGCTGGCCTTCAGGTTTTCCACTGTCTCCTCTAGCCGTGACTGACAATCACTCAGCTCCTGCACCTGCTGCAGTAACATGTCCAAACTGTTGCTCCATCCCCTGTCTAGTGTGTTCCCCCTTGAGCTGGGTGGCCCTCCTGGAGCCCCTGACATGCTGTTGGCACCCACTGATCCAGAGGTAGCACTTGAACAATCCTCTTCACTTCCAAACTTTGGACTTGACTGCAGGTGGCCACCAGCTGATCCCAGAGAGCGCCCTCCAGTGGTGATGCCCTCCTCACCGTCCTCTGCTGCATCCTTCAGGACATTGATGTTATCTGCACTTACGAACTTGTTGCGAATCAACGTGGCGATCTCACGAGGTTTGGATGCTACAGCACCAGCGGCAGAGTGTGTGGCATGAGAAAAGCTTGACAGTCCTCCTTTAACGCTGTCTACAACCCCTTCGCTGAGGCCTGTGATAACTCTGGTGCCCACATCTCGCAGGCCTTGCTGCATGTCTCGCAGAACATCTTTGGGCTGCCTTTGAACACCACTGTGCTCAACCTCCCGCAGACGCCGATGGTAGTGTTCTAACTTGCGCTGAAGCTGGGAAATGCTGGCTGCAGACTTCTGGTTCTTCTTCTCAAACACCTGAAGATGGCGTCATTGTGGGAACAATAAGGGGAGAAAATGATCACCAAACATGAAAATGTAACCAGAAAGATATAAAAAAGTGGTTTTAAACAGAGGGCGGTAAACAGCATGACACTATGATATGCATTGTTCTGAAGGGTTGTAGTGCTTTACAGTCCACAAGTCATACAAGTCATTTTGTGTGCCACAAAAATAAATAGTAAATCATGAAAGGATTTTCATTGTTGGGTCTACTGTCTCTTTAACAGACAGATGAAACTCATACCTGTTTGATACGGGTGCTTTGCTGTTTGTCATTGGCATTGTTGGCCAGTTTGAGGTACTCAGCCACATTCTCATCACGAGCCGTCTGCTCGATGCGCAGCTGCTCTGTTAGTTTCAAGATCTTCTGCTGCAGTTGTGCAATCGCCTGCCGTGTGCGCTGGGGATCAAGAGCAGCGTTCTCTGACCCAGTCAATGAACCATCACCCCCATATGACGCAGACAGTGCAACCTGTGCGAGGCAGCCCTCCAGCCTCTCAATCTATCAGCAGCAAAAAAGGGAAAAGGGCAAGAGGAAGCAGTGAGGGACAATAAGGAGAAAAGTCGGTTCTTGGAAAATAGGTGACTTTCCTCGTCTTTTTGCTGACACAATGAAGCAACCACCCACTTCTGAAATCAGCATGAATGCAGACGGAGGCTATTAAAGGTCAACATACAATCACAATCCCATCCACACACACAGTTCATGAGATTTCCCTACATTTTATGAGACTTGGTGGCAAAAGATCTTTTTCTTAATAGGATCTCTGTTTTTCAGCTCAAAATAAAATAAATAACATAATATAGTTAAAATTTAAACTATGCAAAATGAAGTGAAGTTGCACACATACATTCTGAAATGTATGCTTTAGATAACATGATCTTGTTTTAAAGATCAAAACTGTTCAAACCAAAACTAAAAAACATATTAAGATGCTACAGGGATAGCTCCCCCAAAAACACTGTCACTGTCATTACTCAACCTCATATAGTTCTCATATAAGACCTGCATTCATCTTCTGAACACAAATGAAAGTATTTAGCTCTGAGAGAAAATTTTCTTTTTGTGAACTGTCCCTTTTTACAGTGTGTAAGACATAGTACATCTGTATCTACAGTTATAAAATAGAGCCTGACAATCTCCACAAAACTGGATGAATGTTATCATGTATGCTAAAGTTTAGTAAGTAAACAGCCTATCTGATACCAAACATATTTACTCACACATAAGAACAGCAGCAATGAGTCAAATGACTCGGATATGTACCTGCTAAAAGAAACAACACAGGTGCAGCACAAGCCGGAATGACATCAATGACATCCATTGCGTAGTCGTGAATGATCTCAAAACGCAACATCATGTACTGCCTTCAATGGCACAACACACATAAAGCTTCTGTACATTGATTTAAACGTCACAGTATATTACGCACAGTCCGTTACAATGTGTTACACTGAGTGTTACAGCTTGGGTGAAAAGAAACTCTCACCTTACCATTCTTTACTCGCAGCACTTGCTCTACAGTGCGAACTTCTGCTGTTGTTCCCCTGTGACACGAGCTTTTCATTTATTTCTAATACTGTGGCTTTATCGGGACACACGCTGCTCCACCGGTTTCTCTCTCCCGAACTTCCCAAACTTGTTTTGATATGTCAGTGTTAGCTGAGAGTCACTGCTTACACTCCTCCCACCCCACCGATCCTGCTGGGGGCTTTAAATATGACATCATCCCTATATCACGCAATCCAGCTCTTACTCGAGCAATGGTGCGCGTGCACAAAAAAATCCCGGTTGAATCAGTTCGCCGTTTATATCGATTATCGAGTTTAAGTGCATCTCGTGTATGCATACATGGAGTAACATGATCCTGCATTATGAATAGCCATCTAAATACACGAAAGAATAAGTGTTTTAGTCGGTTGTCTTTAAAGGAGTTTCTCAATACTCCTGACTTAAACAGGGAATTTTCATGACCTTTCCAGTCTGTGCATATAGTAAAATAATGTCTATTAATCTATCTACTCCTATCGATTTGAATAACATGGTCAATAACATGATTAATGTGACTTAACAACAGAGGTGGGTCTGTGAATGTCATGTTGACACATGACCACGAACTGCCCACAACATGTATGTAGATCCTCACTTTCTTCAGAGAGCGAGGCTGAGTGAGACAGTGGGTCTGGAAGGGTCAGTATGGGTGGTGTGTTATGGGTTATAACAGACAAAGACATGAGGTAAGAAAGCAGGACCAGTTACGCCAGTTTAGGGCCAGTGATGTCTTTTGTGATGTCACAGAACTCAATGTAATCTGAGATTTTTTTTGCTTCAAAATACCAGTAACTGTTTCCACTGATTTAACTAATCAATGATCAATGTAGATGTGTGCTGTACCATACCATCACAATTTTTAGTAAGAATCATGCCAAGACATTGAAAATGAGAAACAAGATTCTATAGCATACATTGACTGATTTACATATTTGGTGTGGTGGGATGATGATGTTGATATGACTATTGGACCTCATGATCATACTGCCACCAACTGACAACAGGAAGTGCATCACTGCAACAATCTTTTAACAGTCAATTTTTTTTAGCTAAGTCACTTCAGCCATGGTCAAAATAATAATGTCACAGGGTGCGGCATGACTAAAACAAAGAGAACGTGGAGAAACGGAGATTATAACATCAGAAACGGTGTATTCCCAAAAAACAATCGAAAGCAAAAATGTAGGCACACCATTACATGCATACGTATGTTACATACATACCTATGTTACATAAGATGTTACGGCGATAACCGACCAAGAAAACAGAAACATGAACAACTTAAATGGGGAAACAAATCAACAGAACAGGTGAGCACAACAACTAAAACACAGATGAGGAAGATTAACGAAAATGAGAAACAATGGGAGAAACCAAAACATGGGCAAAACCATGAAGTTTAAGGGGGGAGTGTGACATTACCCCCCCCCCCCTCCTGGAAGGCGCGGCCTCGCGCCAAAGACAGCTGGAAGGGAGGTAGACCTGGAGTGAGCCAGGATGCCAGGAGCCAGGATGAACCCACAGGGACCAGGGAGGAGCCACAGGAAGGAGCCAGGAGAGACCCAGGAGGGAACCAGGATGATGGAACCCAGGAGAGACCCTCAGGGACCAGGGAGGAGAATCCTGTTTGCTATTGCTGCGCGGTCTGAGTTAGAGCTCCGC